>WNGS01095383.1:0-7500 GCA_020271785.1 Procambarus virginalis
CTATCGACTTGGGAGCGAGCGATTGTCACCGATTTACTAGTTTGTTCAATAACTTTCGATCTATTTTTATTTCGATTCTTTTGTCTGTGACGTTATGCATCCATGCATTTATATTATTGTAGTAGGCTGTGTGCACTAGTTTCCATTCTACAGTTCATGTGTCATGAGTGACATGTTTTCTGTGTAGTATTTTTATATCTAGTTTTCATTTTTTGACTTTTCTTACTCTTTTTTGTCTTATATTTCCATTTAGATGCGGACTATCAGATCATTATCGTTCTTAATGTTTAAGAATGGTGCGCGTGGAACTGGAAAGACTCAGGTGAACAGGTCTTGCTGTACAGATCTCATGCATAGCCCATGCAGTTGTAATATGAGCTTCACAGCCCTTTGATGCACTTGTCCTGGTATCAACAGCTAGATGATCTATAGTTATACTAAGATATACTTACTCTAATATGATGTAATTATACCTTACTAATGATATAGTTATCATACTATGTGATATTATAAACATGTATGCTATATCTACTACGGTGTGAGTGTGTGTGTTGTGTGCAACACTGCACGGTCCTGTGAAGGCAAGCGCGGCACCTTAAGGGGAATTGAAGTTGTGTGTATGTGTGTGTGTGTGTGATGAGCTGTGTGTGTGTGTGTGGGAGGTGTGTGAGATTAACTAGCTGTTTTTTATGAACAATCCTGGAGGGTCAAAGAGTTCTTAGATGATATTACTATATATATATATATATATATATATATATATATTATTCTCTAATTATATTATATCTAATATATATATATCTATTATATAATGTAATATGGAAGGGAGTACACCCTCGGGCGGGAAGAATGTGGGGACCATAGCTCGGAGAGAAATGGAAATCACACATAATGAATTGGAGGGAATGTAGGTACATACCTATACTACCTCGACTCCCACCCACCACCCCCCATGCCCTTGTTTGCTGTTGTGCTTATTTGTACCATCCCCTATCCTTTTTTATTATGATTTATGTGTGTCTTAAAGGTTACAAAACATACAGACAAATGCCTAAAGTTATGTATCTCTTGAAGCTCTCCACTTGCGACAGAGAACCCGATGGATTTTCGCGCAAGCATTTCTTTCCTCTGGATCGTCCCACTGAGGAGCTTGAAACAAAAAAATTTGCACTTCCCTTGGGTGTTCTCGTCGGTGACGTCATATGAGTGGCTACCCGATTCTTGAGAAATCCCAAGGCACTATTACCCCAGGGGCCATGCGTATCAGACACTATGGGAACAAAGATGGGGGACAAAGGTGTATTGACTTTCCAGTCACCTGTACTTGATGGATTTTGCTGTTTCCCTGTTGGTGTAGCTCTGCCCACTCCCTGTTGATACTCAGCTCCGAAGTGTAAAAAGGTAGGTAAGCAGGGTGGATACACATGTGTAGACCATACCAATCGTCTCCCTCTTCTCATGAGTACATGGATGAGCCATCTAGGGCGAAGTGCGTGGGAAATCCGGATTTGTTTGGTTCCTCTAGGATGCGAGGATGGTTCTTCTCTTCCAGCTGGGTCACTTAGCTGGACGAGGATCTTCTCTGATGAGTCTGACTTTCGCTTGTTCTTGCATGCAGCACTTGTGCCTTCCGCAATGCATATACCCATGAAGTCCGTATTGGGTCAGCTTGCCACACGTTGCTAAATACACGTGTATTCGTGTGAAATGGTATTTGGCACCAGGCAGATGGGCCACTGCAATACAAAGGGAATTCTGATTCAGGTCCTGGCTGCCCATGCTGACATGGTTACTGCCATGGAGGAAATGTTCCTGCCATGAGGGGGCATGTCATCGCTCTGAGGCGGGCTTTCTCTTGTCTGATGTTCCGTTGGCGTTTTTTGAGCATGGCATAAGGTCTACGTTGTTTCCACTAGAGGGTGCGTCCCAGACCAGGACTGTTCTGTGTTGTTTTGTTGGCTCTATAATGTTTACTGGGGCTGCTGCGAACATCCCTTGATTTGAACATTCATGAAAGAGGATTTGGGTATATAATGTATATATATATATTGGTTTATTTTTTTTTTTGATATGTATATATATATATATATATCTATCTATCTCATATATATATATATTACTATTATATCATTATTATATATATATTGTTGCGGGCTACTAATTTGAGCTATGTGGGGGATGTAGTGTCCTGCGTTCAGCGGGAAATTAGTAAAAAAGAAGGAAATTGTGGCCTGCTGTTTAGGCACTTTAGGACGCCAATATGGCTCCGGCCCCTCCGTTTTTGGTCGTTTAAAACGCCTGGTGACATCAGTTGGCTACCAGATTGGTCATGGACAGTGATGTGGCACAGGGAGTCACAATGTCTTAAAAACGCCACTGGCAAGTATGATGTCACGAGAGTAAGGGGGTCCGGACATCGCGTCTGTGCCTTGACACAGTTGTGACACGGCACAGCAAGGATTTCGGATCCTGCAAAATGTGGGAGTCCTGTCATTGACAGGGTTATTCCCAGTTCCCGTGGCATTTTACGCGTCAGACCGAAGTCTGTACAAGTTCTACTGTGAAGTCTCCTTATTTCATGTGGTTGGACAGAGAGGGTATATCGATGATATGATGAGCAAAAAATTGTTGCTCTGGGACAGGTTCGTTGCAAGAAGTGGTCTGTTCAGTGATGTATGTGACGTCTGAGACAGATCATCCGTTTTTGTGATGACTTATTGGCTGGACCGATTCACCGGGAACCATTGGGAAGAAGAAAACTAATTAGGATATAGGACGACTGCAGCCGAGAAGTACATATTAGGCGGCAAGCTCGGGTTGAGAGGAGGAGAGGACGGTCAGGAGACCGCTCCAACACTTGTAAGTAGGTTTGTCGAGGTTTAGTGGTGAGTCACGTGCTGCAGAGGAAAGGGCTCACGCGGAGACGACGTGATTTTTCGAGGTTGGAACGATTGATTGTGTGTTGTTTGAGAACACATCCGTGTGTGTGTGGGGGCTTTCCCTACAACGAGGCGAGAGATGGGACCAGGAGCTTCAATTCTACTCTCAACAGTGGGCGAGTCCACTTCATTGAGGTGGAAGTAGGTGATTCCAGTTTCCCTCCCAATTCCCTTTAGTCAGCTATATGCTTAGCCAGAGTATTTTCTATATCGTTCTTTGAGCAGAGGGCACCTTATGTCTCGGTTTAGGACACAGTGTTGAGAAGTGAGGCTGCTAGAAAGCTCTCACATGGATATATTAAGGTGTGTGGATTGTGCACCCTGGATATTGATTGAGGAATTTGCTGTGTCGTGGATGATTTCTTTCACGTGACATTAATATTATAACTTAAGCCAGAGATGTTTTTATATTAGAAAATCTAGTGTTCCAGTTATTGGTGTTAGGCTTTGTGCCCAGTATTTATCTTACTAGTATTGATATTGTACTGAATTGAATATTATTATAGATATAATATATGCTCCTGTGTGGTGGATGACATTTCATGGTGCTATGAGATCAATGAGTATTCGATCTTCGAAAGGAATTACTGAGAAGTCCATTACTGTATCTTATTGCATTCTTTATCATTATTATGAAGTACAGTGTGTTATGCCATTATAGTGAATTGTTGTGTTTATTGATATAGAAATGATTGATTGAGCTCAAATCAGTGCAGTGACTCATTTGCGTTCGATTGCCATTATAGCAAATATTGTGTTGTTTGCAAATATAGTGAATTCATGAGAATTTAAAGAAATAGAAACTGCCCTTAACGTCAAATAAACAAGTGCAGAGAGAGATCTCTACGCCGTTGGGGGGCAGTCGCACCAGCAGATTATGTCTGAATTGAGGGGGAGTATTGTCCCAGGTCATCAGGACTAGTTTTTTGTCCAGATTATTGTAGTAAGATAATGAGAGCGGACTCGTGCATGATATTCTGTGCTTGCCTGTTGATAAAGATATGATATCCTGAGTTTTAAGTAAATTACAAAATACCTTCTCGTTTGTGTTATCTCATCCATATTCTTGTGGCTATTTAACAATTGAAAGAGTGAGAGGATAGAGATAATACCCTGCCTGATATGAGTTATTTTAGTGTAGCTCTTACACTGTTACACAATTCAAAGACGTGTTTATGGACAGGGAAATTCACGGATGGGCGACCTTGAAGTTAGTGTAAGAGTCCTTGTAAGGGCGGCACCACAGTGGAACGAGAGAAAACTGTCGTTCCACGCATTTCTAGTTATTAAGCCGGTTGAAGATCGACTGCGCTACTCTCCTGGCGAAGGGCGAGCGGATGGATATTTTGATTGAAGACCGCAGGGCTCATGTGGAGTAACGGTTATCGCTAATACTTACTGGGCTGGTTGTCACAGCAGATGAGAGACACCACGTGACGTTGGCGACCGTTGTGAAATGAAATCTGTAATCCTGTAATTGCCCTCCGCATACATAAACCTTGACAATATCGATATATATATATATTATACTAGCTTATAATATATATAATATAATAATTATATATATATTATATATATCATATTCACTAAGAAATCTTTGACCTGGCCAGGATTCGAACCCATGCATCCAGGTATCACCCTTTAAAGTACACAGTACCGGGACCACCACACCAATGATCGTCTATACGGATTGGTTTCATTTCATGGTGCGTAATTAACTACAGTCCTGACTGACACACACGCGACACTCATGGATCCCATATGGTACAGTTTTCATCAATATTCTGAGCTCATGAACGGGCCGCAGTTCTGAGTCTAACAGGTGTGAGGAATGTCTGCTATGAAAACGCCGCAAGCAGCCATTTATATATATATACTAAGAACTCTTTTGACCCGGCCAGGGGATTCGAAGCCATGCCTGTCCAGGTATCACCTTAAATCATACACAGTACGTGACCACCTCACCATATGTAGTTGTCTATAAGTATCTTACGTGATATATGCGCTTGCCGCATTAACTAATATATGGTTAAGTGTTAACTAACAGTGAATCACAAATTAATGACATCGAAATAGGCGTTAGCTGTGGGAAACAGTGTATTCACAAAGAAATCAGATTTTAGCATAGAATTGGAATAGAATTGGAAGTTGTTGCACAAATTCTTTTAAAGTGCCTGATTTTCGAACAGCTGATTTTAATCGCCTAAGAATTTTTTGGGGTCATTAATTGGATTGGGAATATTATATTTAGTAAAATTTTGTTTTTTTAAAGTCTTGAGGTATGGATTTTTGTGGTGACGGTCTTGTTTCTGGGGAGACCGGAGACATGAACCCAGTGTAGTTGATTGTAAATGGGGATTTCGTGGTTCAAATATATAACTTATTAAGGATTATATTAGTAAACAAAGCCAGGAACGTAGTTATATACCACATAAATTGAAAATAGATCAAATACCACGGACCCAACGTGGATCAAAGAATTTGAAAAAACCTCTCAAAAATAAATAGTAGAGAAGCTTGTGTACACAGGATTAAAAAATGGGGAGTTACTTTGAACAGTGAATTCGGCTAACTTGTTAGAAAGTTAAAAAGTAGATAAGGAAAGCAAAAGAAACTATGAAGTTGTGATGAGCAGGGCAAAAGACGCAAATCCTAAATGCGGTTTCAGTTTTAGAACTAAGATAGGGAAAAAGGAATGCTCGCCCATTAAAAACGAGAAGGTCAAATACTAGATAGTGATGAAGAGATGAGTTGTATTTTATAAATATTATTGGATCTGATTTCATCTAAGAGGAATATCTTAACATAGCTGTGCTTTCAGCCTCGAACAAGGTCCATGTGGGTGGGAGAACGAGGACAGGTGACGATGTTTAGCATAGTTACCAGTGGAGGATGTTCTCTGAAAACAAATAGAAGAACTCAAAACCAAACAATACCAGGCCGGATGAATGTGTTTGCACTGGGTGCTTAAATAATGCAAAGTGGAGCTTTGTTACCCACTGTAAACATCATATTTAGTACAATCAATAGTAGGAAGAGTGCCAGAGTTTGGAAAGTTGACTATTGTGATCCCAGTTTTAAGTAAGGGAATAGATCACTTGCGTCAAACTTCGACCAATTAGCCTAACTTATTGTGGGAAATTACTGGAACTCTATAATAGAATAAAATTCGTCTTCATCTTGAAACATAAATTAATATTGAGTCGCAACATGGTTTTATAAATGGGCGTTCATGTTTTAACAAAGATTGTTATCTTTTTATTTTAGCATAGTTAGGCAGTGGTAGTGGTAAGGATTGTTATGTTGTACCTGACTTTAGCAAAGCTTTTGAACAGTGCCACATGAAGACTGATAAAAGATAGAGGGCTCATTATTGGGGGTGCTATATTAAGTGGATTAGGGCATCATGCTATACCAAAGGAAACAGAGGTTAGTATAAATGGAGTCAAGTCAGAGTGGGAATACATGTTGTAGGAGTCTCAGGCTCTAGTCTGGGACCTATGATGATTATAATATATATTAATGATTAGATTCAGGTTGAGGTTTGCAGCATTTGCAATTTGCTGATGTAAGAAAATCGGTAGGGAAAATTCGGAGGAGGACTCACTATAATTCAAGTTGATCTAGATAGGGTTTGAAATGGTCAAAGGATGGCAGATGCAGTTTAATGCTGATTAATGTAAAGTTCTGATGGCTAGGTAACGATGAGAGAGTACAAGATACGAGCTAGTTGGTGTGAGATTGTCGATAAAGGGTTGGAGTGCGAATGGGATATGGGAGTATAATTAGTAAAATTTAAAACAAAGGATCAATGCTATGTAATGTCGAATAAGGCAATAAGGAGACTCGGATTTATTAAATCGCAGCTCAGTAACAATATAACAGCCTTGGTGTGGATTCTCAAGCTATATCTGCTCTTGTTAGGCACCTCATTTATAGATTATGCAGTTACAGTTTTGGTCGCCATATTATAGAATGGATATAAATTCACTTGAACGTGTCCAGCGTAGGAGATTCTCTAATGTTAATCCCAAGTTAGAAATCTTTGAATATGAAGATAGATTTCACAAAGCTTAAGTTGCATTCACTGGAAAGGCGAAGAGTTAGGGGTGACATGATAGAGGTTTACAAGTGGATGAATGGACATAACAAAAGGGATATTAATAGAGTATTAAACGTATCAACACAGGACAGAACGCGTAACAGTGGGTATAAATTGGATAAGTTTAGATTTAGGAAAGACTTGGGTAAATACTGGTTCAGTAACAGGGTTGTTGATTTGTGGAACCAATTGCCGCGTAACATTGTGGAGGTGGGGTCCCTCGATTGTTTCAAGCATGGGTTGGACATGTATATGAGTGGGATTGGGTGGTTATAAATAGAAGCTGCCTCGTATGGGCCAATAGGCCTTCTGCAGTTGCCTTTGTTCTTATGTTCTTATGTATTGTTAACGCTTATGTCGACCGTGCTCTCAGCCACAGCTCAGGATGGAAGCAAGTCGATGAAGAACTCTGTAGGATAAGGCAGGTCTTAGTCAACAACTGCTTCTCCAATGGTTTTG
>WNGS01095394.1:0-25267 GCA_020271785.1 Procambarus virginalis
TGCTGTTCCTGTGAAATAGTCTAATTGGGGGTACAAGTGTTGTGTTGGTTGACTACCTATGGAAATGTTAAGACCCACAAGCCTGGAAACCCACTTTGGCCAATCATCAGCCAGATACCCACGCGCCCACATACAGACTGGCTAAGCGACTCAACGGGTTGCTGACTCCTTACGTACCCTGTGCTTTCAGCTTGAAGTCTCCCAAGGAATTTGTCGACTTACTGCGTGGAGCTCGGGCCACGGGGATAAGAGCCTCATTGGGTGTGGAGTGACTATTTACCAACGTACCTGTGGACGAGACAATCGGGATGATAGCAGAGAGTGTATCGTGACCCGGCTTGCACTACTCTTGAAATGCGAGAAAGCATACTGAGGAAACTACTCCAAGCCTGCACTAAAGAGGCACCCTTCGCAAGCCCGGATGGGCACATGTATAAGCAAGTAGATGGGGTCGCCATGGGTTCTCCCCAGGTGTCCTGTTTGCGAACTTCTTCATGGGTACCATCGAGCAAAAGGTCTTAGTCGACATGAACTTGAAACCGGCCATACACTGCAGGTATGTTGACGGCATTTTTACACAGGTACCTGATGCCAGATGTCTGCAGCAGCTGAAGGAGGCATTTGAGCAGAATTCTGTGTTGAGTTTCACGTACGAGATGGAGAATAATGGGAAGCTGCCCTTTCTGGATGTAACAGTCATGGAAAGGAGCGGAGGCTTCCATACTGCAGTCTACACCAAAGAAACAAACATAGGAATGTGCCTCGATGCTAATAGTGACTGCCCAGACAGGTACAAGAGGAGTGTTGTCAATGCTTACGTCGACCGTGCTCTCAGCCACAGCTCAGGATGGAAAGAAGTCGATGAAGAACTCTGTAGGGTAAGGCAGGTCCTAGTCAACAACGGCTTCTCTAACGGTTTCGTTGAAGACATCATAAAAAGAAAGGTAAAACGCCATACAACCTCTGAAGAGTCAACCAACACAACACTTGTACCCCCAATTAGACTATTTTACAGGAAGTTCTTTTCGACGGCTCATGAAACAGAGGAAAAAGGGTCCTGAAAGATATTGTTGATAGGAATGTCATCCCTACAGACAAAAATCAGAAAATACAATTAACAATTTATTATAAAACCAAAACAACGGTCAATCTACTCATTAAAAACTACCCAGGCACCAAGCAGAACGCTTTGAAGGAGACCAACGTCATCGTTGCCTTTAAATGCCCACTTAGGGACTGTAAGCCCCAAAGAACTCAGTATATAGGCAAGACAACAACGTCTGTTTCCAGGCGACTAACAATATATGAGCAACAGGGAGCCATCAAGGAACACATAATCTCTTCTCATAACCAGACTATCACCAGAGAAATCTTAACAAACAACACAGAAATCATCGATAGGTACAGCAATAGCAGGCGGCTTGACATCAGCGAGGCACTACACATCAAAAAGTCAACACCAGCAATCAACAGCCAATTAATGCACAACTATATTCTACCCACTTCAAGACCCCGAACCAATATGGAAGCAGCAAGAGGAAGTATGGGCCAATAGGCCCTTTGCAGTTTCTTCCATTCTTCCCCTTCATTTATCCAATTTATACCCATTGCACCTTGTTCTGTCTTGTGTTGGTCAAAAGTTTGTTCACCATCATCCAAAACTGTTGCAATGTATCACCTCACCCAAATGCGAGTATATGAGACAAGCTGTTCAGTGTTAGCATTAAGTAAAACTCTGTTTAGTGTTTTCAGGTTACAGTTGTGTGTGTGTAAACTAAAATCTTTGAAAATATAATAAGTTATTACGAAACGCATTCAAGCGTCACGTCAGACTAGAAATAAAAATGAATTTTGGAGAATTGATTTTTCAATTACCATTGACAGTAAAAAGAAACATAAGAATTATTGAGAAAAATCGTGTTAGAATTATTATCTTACTTTTTCGGTCATATTTAACATAATATATATATATCTATGTATATATATATATATATATATATATATATATATATATATATATATATATATATATATATATATATATATATGTATATATATATATATATATATATATATTATATATATATATATATATATATATATATATATATATATATATAGATATATATATATTATATATATATATATATATATATAGACTATCATTCTGCCTTGTATACTGATTACGAATCAGATCTTGGCGATAATTTTTCATAAAGGCTTGATTCCTTGCTGCTGGGTCGTGCATTTTAATATGGTATATTTTTCTATATATGTATAGTCTTTGAAAATGTAATAAGTTTTACGAAACGCCTCAAGTGTCGCGTCAGACTAGAAATAAAAATGAATTTTGGTGAATTTATTTTTTTACCTTCACAGTAAAAAGAACATAAGGAAAATAGAGAAAATTAGTGTTAGAATATTAATCTTACTTTTTCGGTCATATTATTATATATATAATATATATATATATATATTATATATATTTATATATATATATATATATATAGTATATATATATATATATATATATATTATATATATATATATATATATATATATATATATATATATATATATATATATATATATATATATATATATATATATATATATATATTAGGGGTACCACCTCTGGTGCAATTGCAGGGACCCACATCCTCGAAGAAGAAAACAAAGAGCATTCAGAGAAGATCTTGTGGATTCTCACTGAATACTTAATTCTTTTCTTCTCCTACCACCCCTATTATTTTTTTGTATGTTTTGTTTTATTTTATTGCAATTCTACAGTTTACAGAGAACACACACACACACACACACAAATATATAACAATTAAACAATCAGCGTTCGAAGACCTCGTCCAGCTCCTCGGAGGTTGGGTGCGTACCCAGGATACAGCACGCATTTCCCCTCTGCACTGCGACACTGAGGCGCTGGAACAGGAAACTGGCTGCTCTTGGGTCTCTAGTTTTCCCAATGAGTTCCTCACCAACCTCCTTTAAAAACTTGAGTGCACATTTACCCCAGGCGCCCAAAGTCTCTGAGCCTATCGGCACGAACCTGTAACAACGTTCTAGGTCTCTGTACTTGTGGATTTTCTGGGTCTCCCTGAAGGTGGCTGCCCCACCTCCCTCCGCTGAGCTGTAACGTAAATAGGTATCAGCCAATGTAGATGCACAGGTGTAATCCCATACGACCTGTTTACCTTCCCTCCATGGCTGCAGGGTGACTCCATCTGGGCGTTTTTGGCTGTTGTCAGGTCTGCACAACTGGGGTTCCCTTTGTGCTGGACACCCAGCTGTAGCCAAACTTCTCTTGATGATGTCATTGACTGCCTCGTGTCTGGCAATCTTTCCCTGTGTCTTACGACAGATGAGACCATGGCTGCCGTATTGGTCTGTTATATATATATATATATATATATATATATATATATATATATATATATATATATATATATATATATATATATATATATATATATATATATATATATATATATATATATATATATATATATATATATATATATATATATATATATATATATATATATATATATATATATATATATATATAAAGTTGTGAGGGTACCACCTTTCGTGAAATGTGGGGACCCATAGCCTCGGAGAAGAAATTAAAGAGTTTCCAGTGAAAACCTAGTGGATTCTTACTGAAGACTTTAATATTTTCTTCTCCTACCACTTCCATTCTTTTATATATAAACATATATGTTTGTTTTATTTAAGCTGTGTTACAAAAAATGAGTTACAAATTGGGTACAAAGATGATTATCATAAGTTGTTGAGTTCCTCCAGCTCCTCAGATGGCGGGCAGGATCCCCTAATGCCGTGTGCATTTCCCCTCTGTATCGCCACACTGAGGCGCTGTAAAAGGAAGCTGGCAGCTCTAGGGTCTCTTGTTGTTTCAATTAGCATAGTCCCAGTTTCTTAAAAAAAAAAAAACTGGTGGCACTTTTACCTCAGGCGCCGAGTGTCTCGGAAGCAATTGGGGCAAAATTGTAGTGGTGATCCAGTTCTCTGTATTTACGGGATTTGGCTGATTCCCTATGAGTGGCAGCGCCACCTGGTAGTGTATCACTGAAGTCAATGTAGGTGTTAACCAGGGTTGATACGCATGTGTTGTCCCACGCCAACTGCTTGCTTTTTTTATCTAGGGGTTCACTGTGATACCATCTGGGCGACCAATAAGAGATTCAGAGTTATAGGGCGTTAGGTAACGAGGCTCTCTCTCAACTGGGCCTCCAGCTGTGGTGAGACTACTCCTAATGATGTCGTTAACTTCACTGTGCCTCGAGTGCCACCACCCTGTACTTTGGCAGAGTAGGCCGTGGCCATGGTGGCCGTACCTGTCGGCCACCACCTCTCCGCAAAAACACTTATATATGGTGTAGGTTGGGGCAACAAGGCGGTGGGCTACAGCAATTCAGAGGACGTGTGGTGTGAGACGCGTGCCAGTTGACGACATTGGAGTTGCTAACAGGAAACCCTGCATGTGGGGCTGCTACTGCTGTGAGGCGAGCAATGTCGTGTTGTGTTGTTGCAGCACCCAGGCACTCTGCAGCAGCTCGGTCTACAATGGGGCCATCCCAGCTGGATTGCTTGTGGGCCTTTGAGGATGGTGGTTGAGGTGACGGGCCTGCACGAGAGGCCCACTAGGTGGCACAGCGTATAAAATTGGGATCATGTACACCTGCCAACTGATCTAAATAGGCAGGTAGAAATTCCTTCACAAGGTCGTCGGATGCCGAGGAGGAGGAGGATAGGAAGGCTGGTACGGTAATTTGCGTTGCTGTTCGACCCTTGAGGCCCCGAAGTCTTACTGGAAGAGAGGCTTGTTTCCACTGTAGGTCATCAAGAGAGAGGTTGAAGGCTTTTTCTAACATTGATTTCAGTAACAGGTCAAACTCGCCTAGATTTTGGCTCCTGTAGGATGATGAACACCTCAGAATATAGGATAACCTGGGGAGGGACAGATATCTGGTGATGTCCTCATCACCAGATGAAGGATATTCTCAATGATCATCTTGTATATCTGACAATGATAAAACCATGTTACTCTCTTCTCAAGTCAGTATGGTTAGATAACAACTAGTGAAGCAGGATATCATAAATTATTATACTATTTATCGGGCGTAGCATGGTGTTGCTGATGCCTTAAACTTGCATAAGATAGCGAATGGTGGTGTTCAGAGTGTCTGTGAAGGTCACCGTTAACTGACGATATCAACGATGTTCCTCATGCCTCCATCAGCCATTCTCAAATATCATCAGTTACATACCATTAATGGTTATCTTGGTTGAATTGTGATAACAACAATGTTTCTCTTTCCTCGAGCAAGTATTGCCAACATTTTATTGACAAACTTGTATGGCATACGATGCCTATAAAGGTTATATTGGTTAACTGACGATGGCAAGACTGGAGCTATTGGTTCACCCCAGTAAAGTATTTTCTTATGTACATAATAATAATTAAATTAATAAATAATAAACAATTATTATTTAATAATAAAGTCCCAGTAGTGCTCTTCTTATGCGAATAATAATAATAATAATAATAATAATAATAATAATAATAATAATAATAATAATAATAATATTTATTAGGGGAAAAGCACATACAAAATGGTATACGAGAAGAATGTTGGATCTCTAGGTAGGACAAGTATATACTATGCCTCAAGCCACTAATGCACTCAGTGTTTCGGGCCGGACAATAGCACCACTGTCGCTCTCGTCACAAGTAATACATTGTCAAATAAGAACTGTTCAGATGTCGGATATTTTAATGGTGATCTATTCTTAAAAAAATTAACATGATCTCTCTTTCTTAAATTTAGGGTCGAAAATAATTTTGCATACTATTTGGAATCTGTACAATCTATAAGTATATAAAAATGTTCATCTAGAACAGATTATTCCAATATTTACATAAAGTACAGGAATCGTGACGGTTTATGCATAATAACAATTGTGGTATTTGTTGGCAGGCGGGACAGCCCTTCACAAGGCAGCCGCAGGTGGTCACGACAACACTGTGAAGGTCCTCCTCGACGCTGGAGCAGACGTCAACGCTGCAGATGAGTATGGTAAGGATCACATTTATGCATCCCAACATTATATAACACTGATGTCTTACAACACACCACAATTTGTATGTGTCAAAATGCAATATTTATATTTTATAATTATACCATATGAGAGAATGTCTGTCTGTTCAAAGTTGGGGGCCAAACCTTTCATATAAAAAAATAGTTTTATAGTAATCTGCCACATTATTCATTAATTTGGGAAAATTGACATAAAATTCCAGCTGTGAATAATTTGTCTGTACTCACATCAAACAGACAATTCTCCCACAGCGTCAAAAGTTTCTCAAGCAAACTGTTGTATACCAGAGTAAGGGTAACTATTGTTTTTTAGTTCTTCACACCACTGAGCTGCTCTCACTGCCGACTACCCACACATAAGACTATTGTAAGACAGAGAGAAAGAGAGACAGAGAGACAGAAAAATATAAAGACAGAGACACACAGAAACTCAGAAACAGAAACACAGCTAGAGACAGATAGACAGAGAGAGGCAGAGATAAAGATAGAGGAAGAGAATGAGACAGACAGTAGATAAAGGGATGGATGGATAGATGAAGAGGTGGATTAATAAATAGATAAGTCGTAGTAGCCGTCATGAGGGTTCTAACCAATGTGCTGTGAGTTACCTGGCACACGTTCCAGACGACTAGGCCACGACATGGTCAAAACAATTGCAACCTTGGGTACTACTGCACCCTCTAGGACTCCGGAGCCTTCCATTGAAGCCGATCCAGGGTGTCAGACAATCCACCACATGCACTCTGGCTCAGTCATCTTGGAATGTTCTACCTCTGAGGCTCTTCCTTTAATACACAGAGAGTATTCACACTCTCGTGATATGTCAATGAGAAAATCTGTAGGAGTCGTGACGAGGGTTCGAACCTATGTGCTGGGTGTTCCCAGGCCCACACTCTGTGTGTGTTGATAGAGGAGTATCCTGATAGCTGAGCCACAGTGCATGGGGGGGGGGGAGGATTGTGTGAAACCATTGGTTCGGGTTCATTGGAAGTCTCTAGATGTAGGAGCATCAAAATGCTCTTACATCTGGCAAGGACGTATTCGCCCGCCATTTGCAATTTGAGGAGCAATCCTGTGTATAAACTTACCAAAAAATTAACATTCATTCTTTATCCAAACTAATCTAAAAACTATAAATTAAATATCACTTATCCAACGTATAATCCAACAAATTCAGGGCCTATCACACCTAAAATACATACATAAGTGAAGAGTCCCTACATCATCTGTATGTCAACAAAGGCCATTCGATCCCGGTCCATCTGCCACAGTCAGATGGACCCAGGATCCATCTGGACCCAGGATCCATCTGGACCCAGGATCCATCTGGACCGAGGACCCATCTGGACCCAGGATCCATCTGGACCGAGGACCCATCTGGACCCAGGATCCATCTGGACACAGGACCCATCTGGACCCAGGACCCATCTGGACCCAGGATCCATCTGGACCCAGGATCCATCTGGACCCAGGATCCATCTGGACCCAGGATCCATCTGGACCTAGGATCCATCTGGACCCAGGATCCATCTGGACCCAGGATCCATCTGGACCTAGGATCCATCTGGACCCAGGATCCATCTGGACCCAGGATCCATCTGGACCCAGAGTCGTAACATCCTCTCACTGTTGACACCCAACACACAGACAATTATATTTCTCATCAGAGTTCTCTCTGATGAACAGATAGACAGATACAGAGAAGCAGAGATAAAGATATCTAAAGACAGAGACTAACAACAGATTAATGGATGGATAGATGGCTGGAAACATGAATAGAGAGATAAGTGGATTGATAGATGTATGGATGCATTGATTGCTGGATGTTTAGGTACAATGTTGGATAGACGAATATATAGATTGATAGTTAAATGAGCAGATATTTGGTTGAATTAATGGATACAAAGTTGATTAGGTGCATGGATAGATAGATGAAAAGAAAGCAAGATGTAGGTATAGTTAGATAGATGGATAGAAAGCAAGATGAATAGATTTATGGATAGTTGGCTGCATTGATGGATGGATAAATGGCTGCACAGGTGGAGTGAAAGATGGATGGAAAGATGGATAGATGTGAATAGAAAAATGGACAGAGAGGGCAGATGAATGGATAGATGTATGAATAGATAGTTGAATGAGTAGATGGATGGTTGAGTAGATGGACGGATAGATATTTTCTTATTTTTATTTATTTAGTTATTTTATTTATTTATGTATATATACAAGAGTTCTTACATTCTTGTACATGTCGATAGATGGATAGATGGATGGATAAAGGGAAAGACGGATAGATAGATGTGTAGACAAATAGGCAGAGGTGTAGATGTTTGGACAGATTGATAGACGTACAAGTAAACAGAGAGAAAGACAGATAGATGAATATATGGATTGCTAGATAGTTAGATTGAAAGATAGATGAATATATATATAGATTCATAAATAGATGATGAGTAGATAATTAGATTGATGGATAGATAGACTGAGATAGATGGATAGATAGACCGAGATAGAGGGATAGATAGATGGATGCATTGATTGTTGGAGGAATAGATGGATGAATGGATAGATGGATAATAGATGGATGGACAGATGGATAATAGATGTATGGATAGATGGATAATAGATGGATGGATAGAAGATTAGATTAATGGATAGAAGATTATATTGTTGGATATATAGACTATTCGCTAAATAATAAGAGAGATAGGTGGATGGACGGATAGATAAATAGAGAGATAGGTGGAAGGATAGATATATGGTCAAATTGGAGACAGACAGACAGACAGACCTAAGCATCGCTGGATACCCATCCAGTATTATATATAGCACAAATTCGGTCAAAATTCCCAAGACTTAGAACCAATAAATGTTCAATATTTATAGAGACATTTTCGCCAGAAATATAAACTCAAAATAAGAGTCTTATTGTGTCGAGACACATTACATATATTGTGTTACGTACTCCAAAGTGTGAGAGAATATCTGTGTGTGTGTGTCTGGCTGTTTGTCTGTTCGTCGTTGGAGGCCACACAGATGGAGCTAGCGTCATCCATATGGGCAGAGGAAATGGTCTGGAGTACAGGATGAACAATGGATGATTTGGGTTGTGAGAATTCAATAGGTAATAGCATGTCAGGATCACATTCAGACCCCCACACACATTTTTGGCAATGCTCGCCATCTGTTCAGCTAGATAGTATCAAAACAAACGTTCAGAACAATCGTTTTTTCGTATAGTATTATGAATTATTTTACACTGATCTCGGTAAAATTAACAAATTACCTGCTGTCAATAATTTGTTCGTACTCACATAAACAGATGATTCTTCCACAACTTTAAAAGTTTTGCAAGACACAACCCTTTATGAGAGTAAGGGGAACTATACACTTTTAGTATGTAACATAAGCTCTTCTCGCAGGCGATAACCCACACATTACACACATTTTTTTTTGGATAAGGAAGAGAGACAGACAGACAGACAGTGACAGAGAAATTCAAAGACAGAGACAGTCAGAAACAGGCAGAGACAGAGGCAGAAGGAAGAAATAGAGGCTGATAAACAGAGAAAGAGAGAGCTAGAAAAGAGAGACAGAAAGACATAAAAAGTGATAGACAGAGAGCAGATATATATATATATATATATATATATATATATATATATATATATATATATATATATATATATATATATATATATATATATATATATATATATAGATGTATGCATAGAGACAGATAGCTTGAAGGATATACTTATGGATAGAGACAGACAGGGGTATGGATAAACAGATAAGTATTATGGATAGATGGATGAATAGATAGATGGATGGGCAGATAAATGGCTTGATAAATACATAGATGAATAGAAAGATGAGACGGTAGCTGGATAAATAAACAGGTAGATAGATAGATGGATAGGTGGATAAAAAGATGGATAGATAGATACAATGATAATATATTTATGGATAGATGAATGGTATATATATGACAGAGAGATGAGTAGACGAATGGATATCAGATAAATGGCTTGATAAATACATAGATGAATAGAAAGATGAGACGGTAGCTGGATAAATAAACAGGTAGATAGATAGATGGATAGGTGGATAAAAAGATGGATAGATAGATACAATGATAAATATATTTATGGATAGATGAATTGGTATATATATATGGCAGAGAGATGAGTAGACGAATGGATATACCCAGCAATCAAAAACATTTTTATCCGTTTTTAATTGGTCGCAGAAAGGTGACACTGAAACTATTTATATAATGTTGTTTTAATAACGTTTAAAATACATTACTTTCTGTCACTCAAATCGTAGACAGCATGATTTGCTGTCCTAGTCAAATTTGCTGTCAAGTCGTTGTCAGTTGCAATAGTACAACTGATGATTTAAAACTTTTCTAATTAAAATTAAGCACAAGTGCTTCATATGTGTGTGTGTGTACTTACCTAGTTGTACTTACCTAGTTGTGATTGCGGGATTGATCTCTGGCTCTTTGGTCCCGCCTCTCATCTGTCAGTCATCAGATGTACAGGTTCCTAAGCCTATTGAGCTCAATCATATCTAGACTTGATACTGTGAATGGAGTCAGCCTTCACAACATCTTTTCCTAATGCATTCCATTTGTCAACTACTCTGACGCTGAAAAAAATCTTTCTAATGATTCTATGGCTCATTTAGACACTCAATTTCTACCTGTGTCCCATAGTGTGTTTGCCCCTTGCATTTAATAGTCTATCTTTATCTACCCTATCAATTCCTTTGAGAATCTTGTATGTGGTGATCATGTCCCCCATAACACCTCTGCCTCCCAGTGACTTGAGGTTTAATTCCCATAGTCTTTCCTCGTAGCTCATACTCCAACCCTTCAGTTCGGGTACTAGTTTAGTGGCGTACTTTTTGAAACCTTTCCAATTTAGTCTTAAGCTTGACTACATACGAACTCCACACTAGAGCCGCAAATTCCAGGATTGGTCTGACATATGTGGTATACAAAGTTCTGTATGGTTCCTCACACAAGATTCTAAAGGCCGTTCTTATATTGGCTAACCTGGCATATGCCACTGATGTTATTCTCTTGATATGGGCTTCAGAAGACAGGTCGGCGTGATATCAACCCCCAGGTCTTTCTCTCTGACTCTTGAAGTATTTCATCTCCCAAATGATACCTTGTATCTGGTGTCCTGATCCCTACACCTATCTTCATTACATTACATTTGCTTGGGTTAAATTCTAACAACCATTTGTTAGAAAATTCCTTCTGCTTGTCCAGGTTATCTTGAAGCTTCAAGCTATACTCTTCTGTCTAAATCCTCCTCATAATTTTGGTATCGTCAACAAACATTGAGAGGAATGATTCTATATCCCCTGGGAGATCACTTACGTATATCAGAAACAGGATAGCTCCAAGTACAGAGCCCTGTGGGACTCCACTAGGGACCTCACGCCAATTTTGAGGTCTCACCCCTCACTGTAACTCTCTGCTTCCTATTGTTTAGGTACTCCCTTATCCACTGGAGTACAGTACCAGTTTCTCCAGATTATGCATCAACATCTTATGGGGTACTGTGTCAATGGCTTTCCGACAGTCCAAGTAAATGCAGTCTGCCCATCCATCTCTTTCTTGTTTAATCTTTGTCACCTGATTGTAGAATTCTATTAAGCCTGTAAGGCGAGATTTAACTTCCCTAAACCCATTTTATGGGTTGTCACGGAATCCCTTCTCTCCAGATGTGTTACTAGGTTTTTTATAATAATCTTCTCCATTACCTTGCATGGTATACAAGCTATGGGTGGTAGGCTTTGTGGGTTGGAGGTGTTATTGTAAGAGGGTGTGAGGGTGAGAGGTGGTGTTACCCAGTGTAGGGCATAATGTTATCACATGCAGGTACCAAAACACTAGTCCCAAATGAGCGTATTGTCATTTGAGGTTCGTTTCCATATTTTCACTTATATTCACCCTAAATAATATATTGGAAGAACACTGTACACGGTATGATTGACTGACTAATTGAGAGGCTCTTACCACCAAGTCAACATCCCAAAGTACAACTAGGTGTTAAGAAGCATTGTTTATGTCTTATTTACGTCCCTGTGGGCCCGTTGATGTCCACTGCGCTGCCAGGCATAGATCACTCCAAATTCCTGCTATATCTCACCAGTAATCGGCCTCTTGTTCCCCATAGCACCGGTATAGCTCTAACGCTACACGGTTTGCCTATCTTCACTATTCTGTTCACTATTTGCTTTAATCTTCACTATCACATCTAGTTACGTACTCTCTGACCGAGCGATGGCGGCAACGAGTCTGTCGTGGAACTGATGTCGTACAGTGATCTTGACTAATTAGCACTATCGGACACAATCTATGAAACTGCTATTTCCTAAACAGTGCGTTTCACTTCATAATATTACTATGTAACGAATTTCCTTTGTATCCCTCTGATGTCCCATATTATGAAGACATTTAGACGAGCGAACTGCACATGTCCACCCTCTCTACACCGGTCTTAGCAACAGCCTGTTTTGGTCTGTGTGTTTTGGCCTGTGTGTGTGTTTGGTCTGTGTGTTTTGGTCTGTGTGTGTGTGTTTGGTCTGTATGTGTGTTTGGTCTGTGTGTGTGTTTGGTCTGTGAGTGTGTTTGGTCTGTGTGAGTGTTTGGTATGTGTGTGTGTTTGGTCTGTGTGTGTGTTTGGTCTGTGTGTGGGTTTGGTCTGTGTGTTTGGTCTCTGTGTGTTTGGTCGGTGTGTGTGTTTGGTCTGTGTGTGTGTTTGGTCTGTGTGTGTGTTTGGTCTGTGTGTTTGGTCCGTGTGTGTGTGTTTGGTCTGTGTGTGTGTGTTTGGTCTGTGTGTTTGGTCTGTGTGTTTGACTTGTGTGTGTGTGCTTGGTCTATGTTTGGTCTGTGTGTGTGTGTTTGGTCTGTGTGTGTTTGGTCTGTGTGTGTGTGTGTTTGGTATGTGTGTTTGGGCTGTGTGTGTGTGTTTGGTCTGTGTGTTTGGTCTGTGTGTGTGTGTGTAATTGGTCTGTGTGTGTGTGTGTGTTTGGTCTGTGTGTGTGTGTTTGGTCTGTGTGTGTGTATGGTCTGTGTGTGTGTTTGGTCTGTGTGTGTGTTTGGTCTGTGTGTTTGGTCTGTGTGTGTGTAATTGGTCTGTGTGTGTATGTTTGGTCTGTGTGTGTGTGTTTGGTCTGTGTGTGTGTTTGGTCTGTGTGTGTGTGTTTTGGTCTGTGTGTGAGTGTGTGTGTTTTGGTCTGTGTGTGTGTTTGGTCTGTGTGTGTGTTTGGTCTGTGTGTGTGTTTGGTCTGTGTGTGTGTGTTTGGTCTGTGTGTGTTTTGGTCTGTGTACTCACCTATATGTACTCACCTATATGTGTCTGCAGGATCGAGCATTGACTCTTGGATCCCGCCTTTCGAGCATCAGTTGTTTACAGCAATGACTCCTGTCCCATTTCCCTATCATACCTGGTTTTAAAATTATGAATAGTATTTGCTTCCACAATCTGTTCCTTAATGAATCCTGGTGCTTGCACACACCCACACATAGATATATATGTAAACTGATACTGTGAGTACTCTGGGTAGCCTCACAACACACTGTGCTCTCTGTGACTTTGACTCAGGTGAGACTTGCTCATGACATATAAAATATTCTGACAAGTATATATATAGCTAACTAAAGGGGAAATGGGAGGGTAACTGTTAACACCTACTTCACCTATCCATGATGACAGTTGGGTTGTAGCTCCTGGTCCAGGCTCTCGCCTCGTACACCCTCCAGAAACACAAGCCAACGCCTTAGGATGTTCGCGTCTCGCCGCTTTCTGTACAATGCAGGTCCGTGCTTCTCCTCCAGTTCGTTGCAGGGTCGGAGTCGGTCTCCTGGCCGTCAACTTTCCTCCCAACTACGGCAGCCAGCCTACGTCTCGGCGGTCGTCGTACGTTTCCCAATTAGTCCCTTGTCACTGTACTCCTAGAGGAACTGCCTCTCACCACTACGATGTCTCTGTGAAGTTATCAGCCGTCCCAGACGATACTGCTTAAGCTCCACATGCACAGCACCCGACTTCAGAGCACTTGAAGCTCACTTCACTGTCAATTCCCTCGTCGTCTAGGTATGTCACTAGGTATTTGGGAAGACTTCTCGACGTGCTTGCATCTAACTGTTGACTCGTAGGGTTCCAGGAAGGTAGGGTTACTGTCAAACTTGACAGGATCGTCGATCACATGTTCAACCTGGTTGACAAGGCGGTCAACCCGGTTCGCTCATGGCAGAATGGCCCAGCCACAAAACTGTCTCTTATTCTGGTGAACTGTCAAGGACGTTGCACACGTCGATGCCCAGCACACTTCTTGCAACGCACCTGTCCCTGAGCACTTGTTGCTCAATATTCTGTCAATTCCTTATCTGAGCCACATCTGGGTTGCAGGAAGACCTCACAGAGTGCGCGCTAACAACAGGAGACGCTTATATCCACCGGAGCTCGGTAATCCGTCACTCAGACAGGATGACCGGTCGCACGTCCTGCCTCTCGGACGCGTCGTGTGAGACTGATAGCGCGAAGGCGCCGCTACGGCTGGACTCCCCCTGCCTATGTGACGTCACATTTTCCAAAGTAGGTTTTCATTGGCTCCCAGTGCCACGTCGCTGACGGTGACCAATCTTGTGATACTGACATCACACAGTTTTGGCGGGAGAACAGACTCGCCAGCGCCATTTTGGCTTCCTAAAGGGCCTATCCCACAGGCCAAAATACTATACTTTCACAAATTTCTCGGCTCAGCAAGAATACTATTCTCTCCCACATATGTTCAACTGATGCCTGCAACGTAGAGAACGCTCAGGAATAGTGAACATGACTCTTACAGCAGGCGTGGGAGAATTAAAAGGGGGGGAACACCGTCACAATATACATATAAATATATATATATATATATATATATATATATATATATATATATATATATATATATATATATATATAATATATAATATATATAGAATATATATATATAGAATATATATATATAGATATATATATATATATATATATTTATATATATATATATATATATATATATATATATATATATATATATATATAGAAGGAAATTCTACCTGCCCACTTACATCAGCTGGCAGGTGTACATGATCCCAATTTTACACGCTGTGCCACAGAGTGGGCCTCTCGTGCAGGCCCATCACCTCAACCACCATCCCCAAAAGCCCACAGGCAATCCAGCTGGGATGGCCCCATTGTAGACAAAGTTGCTGCAGAGTGCCTGGGTGCTGCATCAACACAGCACGACATTGCTCGCCTCACAGCAGTAGCAGCCCCTCATGCAGGGGATTTCCTGTTAGCAACCCCAATGTCGGCAACTGGCACGCGTCTCACACCACACGCCCTCCGAATTGCTGTGGCCCTCCGCCTTGCTGCCCCAATCCACACCAGATATAGGTGTATTTGCGGCGAGGTGGTGGCTGACAGGTACGGCCACCATGGCCTACTCTGCCAAAGCACGGGAGGATGGCACTCGAGGCACAGTGAAGTTAACGACATCATCAAGAGGAGCCTCACCACAGCTGGATGCCCAGCCGAGAGAGAGCCTCGTTACCTAACGCCCCGTAACTCTGATGCTCTTATTGGTCGCCCGGATGGTATCACAGTGAACCCTGGAAGAATGGCAAGCAGTTGGTATGGGACTACACGTGCGTATCAACCCTGGCTAACACCTACATTGACCTCAGTGTTGCACAACCAGGTGGCGCTGCCACCCACAGGGAAGCAGCCAAATCCCGTAAGTATAGAGAACTTGATCACCACTACAATTTTGTCCCCATTGCTTCTGAGACACTCGGCGCCTGGGGTAAAAGTGCTACCAGTTTTTTGAAGGAACTGGGTTCTAGGCTCATTGAAACAACAAGGGACCCTAGAGCTGCCAGCTTTCTTTTCCAGCGCCTCAGCGTGGCGATACAGAGGGGAAATGCGCACTGCATCCAGGGTTCCTGCCCGCCATCTGAGGAGCTGGAGGAACTCGACAACCTATGATAACCATCTTTGTAACCTATATGTAACTCCTTTTTTGTAACACAGTTCAAATAAAGCAAATATATATGTGTACATACAAAAGAATGGGGGTGGTAGGAGAAGAAAATATTAGTGTTCAGTGAGAAACCACAAGGTCTCCTCTGAATACGTTTTATTTTCTTCTCCGAGGCTATGGGTCCCCACATTGGCACCAGAGGTGGTACCCTCACAAACTTTTATTATAATATATATATATATATATATTATATATATATATATATATATATATATATATATATATTATATATATATAAAACAAGGTATACTCAAGGTATACCTTGCGTAAAGCACGTCGCGAAATGTTTGAAACATTTGATAACAAGCTGCCCCCCCCTCCCTCTTCCCCCAACACTCACCTAGATGTACTCACCTAGTTTAGCTGGAAGGGGGTGTCAAGCGTCAGGTCCTAGGGCCCAGTCCACGCCTCTTTCTCGGTCATTTCCACCACTTAGTCTTGGGCCACGTCACTACCCCGCCCGCCTCCAGCCCCCATCGACACGGGAGAGAGAGGAAAGATGTGGCCCCGAGACAAACAACACTGCCGTTAACATCAACCCGTGGTGGACGGGAGGCTCAGGGACCGGCCACGAAGGATAAACTATACTTGTAAATCACGCTACACTTCCCCCTACCGTCCCGGGTAACCTGAGTTATGTTATTCGTCAGCTTGAGGTTTGGCCAAGAGATTCACTACGAGGGGGGAACGGCTGTGACATCGTCAGTGAGTGCTGATGCGTCAGCCNAGTGAACACCAAATTGATATTAAGTTCTTAAAAACTGGGGAAGTTTCTCCAATGCCATCGCATAAGGTACCACCAATGAGTTTCTAATTTCTGGTTTTGCTTTGGAGACATTATTGTAAAACGTACGTTTAGCTTTCCCAAATGAACAATCCAAAAACATCTTAGGGTACTGTAAACTCTTCCCAATTTCATATATTTTAGCTATCTCTTCATCAAAAAACTCAGGGCTGCATACCTTCAAAGCACGAAGAAACATTCCTGAAAATACTGCCTGTTTAACTTTACTATGATGATTCGAATAATATTGAACAAACGACCCCACGTTGGTAGGTTTTCTATACACATTAAATTTGAACCTTCTATTGACTCTATGAATCATAATGTCCAAAAATGGAAGAGTACCATTCTCCTCATTTTCACATGTGAATTTTATTGAAGGTACCAAAGAATTAAGTTCATTAAGAAAAACAATTTGGTCTTGGTCACTAGGCCATAAGCACAAAATATCGTCGACATACCTAAACCAGACTACATTAGAGGGGATAATCCTGGACAACATTTTTGTTTCGAAGAACTCCATATACAAATTGCTCAAAACTGGGGAAAGGGGATTGCCTATAGCCATTCCAAATGTTTGTTTGAAAAATTTTCCATTGAAACTGAAATAATTGTCTTTTATACATAATTTGATAATTTCCAATACATTATTGGTCTGCAAGCTTAAATTATATTTAGGCAGTTCCTCACGTAGGTATTCTAACAAATCATCAACAGGTACTTTAGTGAATAAAGCAGTCACGTCAAAACTTACTAGTTTAAAATCAAAATTCTAATTTAGTGTTGATAGCTTATTAATGTTTGCAAGAAGTCTTTCTTGTAAACATATGTTTTTAAATATGATTGAAAAAGTGATATTAATAATTCTAACGCGAATTTTCTCAATATTTCTTATGTTTCTTTTTACTGTCGATGGTAATTGAAAAATCAATTCTCCAAAATTCATTTTTATTTCTAGTCTGACGCGACGCTTGAACACGTTTCGTAATAACTTATTACATTTTCAAAGACTTTAGTTTTCACACACAACTATAACCTGAAAACACTAAACAGAGTTTTACTTATGCTAACACTAAACACCTTATCCATCTTATATACTTGCACTTGGGTGAGGTAAGATGTTGCAACAGTTTTGGATGAGGTTATCTTCAGATTATCTTGAGATGATTTCGGGGATTTTTTTTTTAGTGTCCCCGCGGCCCGGTCCTCGACCAGGCCTCCACCCCCAGGAAGCAGCCCGTGACAGCTGACTAACACCCAGGTACCTATTTTACTGCTAGGTAACAGGGGCATAGGGTGAAAGAAACTCTGCCCATTGTTTCTCGCCGGCGCCTGGGATCGAACCCGGGTCCACAGGATCACAAGTCCAGCGTGATGTCCGCTCGGCCGACTGGCTCCCGTAAAGGAGAACAAACTTTTGACAAACAAAAGGCAGAACACGGAACAATGGGTATTAATTGGATATATGAGAGCATAAGAATGGAAGGGACTGCAAAGGGCCTATTAGCCCATACTTCCTCTTGATGCTTCTATATTGGTACAGAGTCTTGAAGTTGGTACCCACTTCAAGACTCCGTGCCAATATAGAAGGATCAAGGGGAAGTATGGGCCAAGAGGCCCTTTGCAGTTCCTTGCATTCTAATGCTGTTCCTGTGAAATAGTCTAATTGGGGGTACAAGTGTTGTGTTGGTTGACTACCTATGGAAATGTCAAGACCCACAAGCCTGGAAACCCACTTTGGCCAATCATCAGCCAGATACCCACGCGCCCACATACAGACTGGCTAAGCGACTCAACGGGTTGCTGACTCCTTACGTACCCTGTGCTTTCAGCTTGAAGTCTCCCAAGGAATTTGTCGACTTACTGCGTGGAGCTCGGGCCACGGGGATAAGAGCCTCATTGGGTGTGGAGTGACTATTTACCAACGTACCTGTGGACGAGACAATCGGGATGATAGCAGAGAGTGTATCGTGACCCGGCTTGCACTACTCTTGAAATGCGAGAAAGCATACTGAGGAAACTACTCCAAGCCTGCACTAAAGAGGCACCCTTCGCAAGCCCGGATGGGCACATGTATAAGCAAGTAGATGGGGTCGCCATGGGTTCTCCCCCAGGTGTCCTGTTTGCGAACTTCTTCATGGGTACCATCGAGCAAAAGGTCTTAGTCGACATGAACTTGAAACCGGCCATACACTGCAGGTATGTTGACGGCATTTTTACACAGGTACCTGATGCCAGATGTCTGCAGCAGCTGAAGGAGGCATTTGAGCAGAATTCTGTGTTGAGTTTCACGTACGAGATGGAGAATAATGGGAAGCTGCCCTTTCTGGATGTAACAGTCATGGAAAGGAGCGGAGGCTTCCATACTGCAGTCTACACCAAAGAAACAAACATAGGAATGTGCCTCGATGCTAATAGTGACTGCCCAGACAGGTACAAGAGGAGTGTTGTCAATGCTTACGTCGACCGTGCTCTCAGCCACAGCTCAGGATGGAAAGAAGTCGATGAAGAACTCTGTAGGGTAAGGCAGGTCCTAGTCAACAACGGCTTCTCTAACGGTTTCGTTGAAGACATCATAAAAAGAAAGGTAAAACGCCATACAACCTCTGAAGAGTCAACCAACACAACACTTGTACCCCCAATTAGACTATTTTACAGGAAGTTCTTTTCGACGGCTCATGAAACAGAGGAAAAAGGGTCCTGAAAGATATTGTTGATAGGAATGTCATCCCTACAGACAAAAATCAGAAAATACAATTAACAATTTATTATAAAACCAAAACAACGGCCAATCTACTCATTAAAAACTACCCAGGCACCAAGCAGAACGCTTTGAAGGAGACCAACGTCGTCGTTGCCTTTAAATGCCCACTTGGGGACTGTAAGCCCCAAAGAACTCAGTATATAGGCAAGACAACAACGTCTGTTTCCAGGCGACTAACAATATATGAGCAACAGGGAGCCATCAAGGAACACATAATCTCTTCTCATAACCAGACTATCACCAGAGAAATCTTAACAAACAACACAGAAATCATCGATAGGTACAGCAATAGCAGGCGGCTTGACATCAGCGAGGCACTACACATCAAAAAGTCAACACCAGCAATCAACAGCCAATTAATGCACAACTATATTCTACCCACTTCAAGACCCCGAACCAATATGGAAGCAGCAAGAGGAAGTATGGGCCAATAGGCCCTTTGCAGTTTCTTCCATTCTTCCCCTTCATTTATCCAATTTATACCCATTGCACCTTGTTCTGTCTTGTGTTGGTCAAAAGTTTGTTCACCATCATCCAAAACTGTTGCAATGTATCACCTCACCCAAATGCGAGTATATGAGACAAGCTGTTCAGTGTTAGCATTAAGTAAAACTCTGTTTAGTGTTTTCAGGTTACAGTTGTGTGTGTGTAAACTAAAATCTTTGAAAATATAATAAGTTATTACGAAACGCATTCAAGCGTCACGTCAGACTAGAAATAAAAATGAATTTTGGAGAATTGATTTTTCAATTACCATTGACAGTAAAAAGAAACATAAGAATTATTGAGAAAAATCGTGTTAGAATTATTAATCTTACTTTTTCGGTCATATTTAACATAATAATATATATATCTATATATATATATATATATATATATATATATATATATATATATATATATATATATATATATATATATATATATATATATATATATATATATATATATATATATATATATATATATATGTATATATATATATATATATATATATATATATATATATATATATATATATATATATATATATATATATATATATATATATATATATATATATATATATATATATATATATATATATATATATATATATATATATTGGTATATTTTGGTAGCAGTCTTTCCTGTAGACATATATTATTAAATATGACCGAAAAAGTAAGATTAATAATTCTAACACGAATTTTCTCTATTTTCCTTATGTTTCTTTTTACTGGTGACGGTAAATGAAAAATCAATTCTCCAAAATTCATTTTTATTTCTAGTCTGACGCGACACTTGAGCGCGTTTCGTAAAACTTATTACATTTTCAAAGACTTTCATTTTCTGCCTTGTATACCTGATTACGAATCAGATCTTGGCGATAATTTTTCATAAAGGCTTGATTCCTTGCTGCTGGGTCGTGCGTTTTAATATTGGTATATTTTGGAAGCAGTCTTTCCTGTAGACATATATTATTAAATATGACCGAAAAAGTAAGATTAATAATTCTAACACGAATTTTCTCTATTTTCCTTATGTTTCTTTTTACTGGTGACGGTAAATGAAAAATCAATTCTCCAAAATTCATTTTTATTTCTAGTCTGACGCGACACTTGAGCGCGTTTCGTAAAACTTATTACATTTTCAAAGACTTTCATTTTCTGCCTTGTATACCTGATTACGAATCAGATCTTGGCGATAATTTTTCATAAAGGCTTGATTCCTTGCTGCTGGGTCGTGCGTTTTAATATTAGTATATTTTGGAAGCAGTCTTTCCTGTAGACATATATTATTAAATATGACCGAAAAAGTAAGATTAATAATTCTAACACGAATTTTCTCTATTTTCCTTATGTTTCTTTTTACTGGTGACGGTAAATGAAAAATCAATTCTCCAAAATTCATTTTTATTTCTAGTCTGACGCGACACTTGAGCGCGTTTCGTAAAACTTATTACATTTTCAAAGACTATCATTTTCTGCCTTGCATACCTGATTACGAATCAGATCTTGGCGATAATTTTTCATAAAGGCTTGATTCCTTGCTGCTGGGTCGTGCATTTTAATATTGGTATATTTTTCTATATATTGTATAGTCTTTGAAAATGTAATAAGTTTTACGAAACGCGCTCAAGTGTCGCGTCAGACTAGAAATAAAAATGAATTTTGGTGAATTTATTTTTTTTTTACCGTCACCAGTAAAAAGAAACATAAGGAAAATAGAGAAAATTAGTGTTAGAATTATTAATCTTACTTTTTCGGTCATATTTATTATATATATATATATATATATATATATATATATATATTATATATATTTATAGATATATATATATATATATATATATATATATATATATATATATATATATATATATAATATATATATAATATATATATATATATATATATATATATATATATATATATATTTAGGGGTACCACCTCTGGTGCAATTGCAGGGACCCACATCCTCGAAGAAGAAAACAAAGAGCATTCAGAGAAGATCTTGTGGATTCTCACTGAATACTTAATTCTTTTCTTCTCCTACCACCCCTATTATTTTTTGTATGTTTGTTTTATTTTATTGCAATTCTACAGTTTACAGAGAACACACACACACACACACAAATATATAACAATTAAACAATCAGCGTTCGAAGACCTCGTCCAGCTCCTCGGAGGTTGGGTGCGTACCCAGGATACAGCACGCATTTCCCTCTGCACTGCGACACTGAGGCGCTGGAACAGGAAACTGGCTGCTCTTGGGTCTCTAGTTTTCCCAATGAGTTCCTCACCAACCTCCTTATAAACTTGAGTGCACATTTACCCCAGGCGCCCAAAGTCTCTGAGCCTATCGGCACGAACCTGTAACAACGTTCTAGGTCTCTGTACTTGTGGATTTTCTGGGTCTCCCTGAAGGTGGCTGCCCCACCTCCCTCCGCTGAGCTGTAACGTAAGTAGGTATCAGCCAATGTAGATGCACAGGTGCAATCCCATACGACCTGTTTACCTTCCCTCCATCGCTGCAGGGTGACTCCATCTGGGCGTTTTTGGCTGTTGTCAGGTCTGCACAACTGGGGTTCCCTTTGTGCTGGACACCCAGCTGTAGCCAAACTTCTCTTGATGATGTCATTGACTGCCTCGTGTCTGGCAATCTTTCCCTGTGTCTTACGACAGATGAGACCATGGCTGCCGTATTGGTCTGTTATATATATATATATATATATATATATATATATATATATATATATATATATATATATATAACAGACCAGATTATGTATATATATATAATATATATATTATATATATTATATATATATATATATATATATATATATATAGATATATATATATATATATATATATATATATATATATATATATATATATATATATATATATATATATATATATATATATATATAAAGTTGTGAGGGTACCACCTTTCGTGAAATGTGGGGACCCATAGCCTCGGAGAAGAAATTAAAGAGTTTCCAGTGAAAACCTAGTGGATTCTTACTGAAGACTTTAATATTTTCTTCTCCTACCACTTCCATTCTTTTATATATAAACATATATGTTTGTTTATTTAAGCTGTGTTACAAAAAATGAGTTACAAATTGGGTACAAAGATGATTATCATAAGTTGTTGAGTTCCTCCAGCTCCTCAGATGGCGGGCAGGATCCCCTAATGCCGTGTGCATTTCCCCTCTGTATCGCCACACTGAGGCGCTGTAGAAGGAAGCTGGCAGCTCTAGGGTCTCTTGTTGTTTCAATTAGCATAGTCCCAGTTTCTTAAAAAAAAAAAAACTGGTGGCACTTTTACCTCAGGCGCCGAGTGTCTCGGAAGCAATTGGGGCAAAATTGTAGTGGTGATCCAGTTCTCTGTATTTACGGGATTTGGCTGATTCCCTATGAGTGGCAGCGCCACCTGGTAGTGTATCACTGAAGTCAATGTAGGTGTTAACCAGGGTTGATACGCATGTGTTGTCCCACGCCAACTGCTTGCTTTTTTTTATCTAGGGGTTCACTGTGATACCATCTGGGCGACCAATAAGAGATTCAGAGTTATAGGGCGTTAGGTAACGAGGCTCTCTCTCAACTGGGCCTCCAGCTGTGGTGAGACTACTCCTAATGATGTCGTTAACTTCACTGTGCCTCGAGTGCCACCACCCTGTACTTTGGCAGAGTAGGCCGTGGCCATGGTGGCCGTACCTGTCGGCCACCACCTCTCCGCAAAAACACTTATATATGGTGTAGGTTGGGGCAACAAGGCGGTGGGCTACAGCAATTCAGAGGACGTGTGGTGTGAGACGCGTGCCAGTTGACGACATTGGAGTTGCTAACAGGAAACCCTGCATGTGGGGCTGCTACTGCTGTGAGGCGAGCAATGTCGTGTTGTGTTGTTGCAGCACCCAGGCACTCTGCAGCAGCTCGGTCTACAATGGGGCCATCCCAGCTGGATTGCTTGTGGGCCTTTGAGGATGGTGGTTGAGGTGACGGGCCTGCACGAGAGGCCCACTAGGTGGCACAGCGTATAAAATTGGGATCATGTACACCTGCCAACTGATCTAAATAGGCAGGTAGAAATTCCTTCACAAGGTCGTCGGATGCCGAGGAGGAGGAGGATAGGAAGGCTGGTACGGTAATTTGCGTTGCTGTTCGACCCTTGAGGCCCCGAAGTCTTACTGGAAGAGAGGCTTGTTTCCACTGTAGGTCATCAAGAGAGAGGTTGAAGGCTTTTTCTAACATTGATTTCAGTAACAGGTCAAACTCGCCTAGATTTTGGCTCCTGTAGGATGATGAACACCTCAGAATATAGGATAACCTGGGGAGGGACAGATATCTGGTGATGTCCTCATCACCAGATGAAGGATATTCTCAATGATCATCTTGTATATCTGACAATGATAAAACCATGTTACTCTCTTCTCAAGTCAGTATGGTTAGATAACAACTAGTGAAGCAGGATATCATAAATTATTATACTATTTATCGGGCGTAGCATGGTGTTGCTGATGCCTTAAACTTGCATAAGATAGCGAATGGTGGTGTTCAGAGTGTCTGTGAAGGTCACCGTTAACTGACGATATCAACGATGTTCCTCATGCCTCCATCAGCCATTCTCAAATATCATCAGTTACATACCATTAATGGTTATCTTGATTGAATTGTGATAACAACAATGTTTCTCTTTCCTCGAGCAAGTATTGCCAACATTTATTGACAAACTTGTATGGCATACGATGCCTATAAAGGTTATATTGGTTAACTGACGATGGCAAGACTGGAGCTATTGGTTCACCCCAGTAAAGTATTTTCTTATGTACATAATAATAATTAAATTAATAAATAATAAACAATTATTATTTAATAATAAAGTCCCAGTAGTGCTCTTCTTATGCGAATAATAATAATAATAATAATAATAATAATAATAATAATAATAATAATATTTATTAGGGGGAAAAGCACATACAAA
>WNGS01095396.1:0-11938 GCA_020271785.1 Procambarus virginalis
ATAGGTATTCGCAAGTCGACACAGTTAGCTTTGCCGCCATTCTTATCCTCGACCAGTATAACTCCATGGGATTCGTGATCCCAATTTGTGGAAGGAGCTGGTCCGTGGGACACACTCGCCAATTCACACACCCGACCAACTTGTCCAAACGACGGTAAACAGGCCAAATGGGATAGCCCTATAGTGGAGAACATCGCCAAAGCATTGCTGGACGTAGCTTCTCAGAAGGACAGAGCGCGTCTCCTAGCTGTGCAAGCTCCCCATGCTGGGGATTCCTGTTGGCAGTCCCTAATTCCGCCTTGGGCACCCGCCTGGATCATCGGGCCCTAAGTATTGGTGTTGCTCTGCGCCTTGCCGCCCCTATCTCCACCGAGCACCGGTGTTTGCGGCCAGGCACGGGCAGACCAATACGGCAGCCATGGTCTCATCTGTCGTAAGACACAGGGAAAGATGCCAGACACGAGGCAGTCAATGACATCATCAAGAGAAGTTTGGCTACAGCTGGGTGTCCAGCACAAAGGAACCCCAGCTGTGCAGACCTGACAACAGCCAAAACGCCCAGATGGAGTCACCCTGCAGCCATGGAGGGAAGGTAAAGGTCGTGTGGGATTACACCTGTGCATCTACATTGGCTGATACCTATTTACGTTACAGCTCAGCGGAGGGAGGTGGGGCAGCCACCTTCAGGGAGACCCAGAAAATCCACAAGTACAGAAACCTAGAACGTTGTTACAGGTTCGTGCCGATAGGCTCAGAGACTCTGGGCGCCTGGGGTAAATGTGCACTCAAGTTTTTAAAGGAGGTTGGTGAGGAACTCATTGGGAAAACTAGAGACCCACGAGCAGCCAGTTTCCTATTCCAGCGCCTCAGTGTCGCAGTGCAGAGGGGAAATGCGTGCTGTATCCTGGGTACGCACCCAACCTCCGAGGAGCTGGACGAGGTCTTCGAACGCTGATTGTTTAATTGTTATATATTTGTGTGTGTGTGTGTGTTCTCTGTAAACTGTAGCATTGCAATAAAATAAAACAAAACATACAAAAAATAATAGGGGTGGTAGGAGAAGAAAAGAATAAGTATTCAGTGAGAATCCACAAGATCTTCTCTGAATGCTCTTTGTTTTCTTCTTCGAGGATGTGGGTCCCTGCATTGCAACCAAGGTGGTACCCCTAATATATATATATATAATAATTATCATATATATATATATATATATATATTATATAATATATATATATATATATATATATATATATATATATATTATATAATATATATATATATATATATATATATATATATATATTGTGACGATAATCTCTTCCCAGAGATTTAGCCTGCTATATCTTCCCATCGTCACGTTCTCAACAATATGCAAGATACGTTTTATAGTGGCTTAACGTATATATCAAGACAGCCACACGCACCTGCAACTCCCTCCTTCCCCCACTTCTGCACACCTGGTCGACCCGCAACTGCTGCTCCCAGCCAAACTACCGACTTGCGGCCGTCCTGCATTTTGATTGGCCGTTCACCAACACACCACTCCAGCTCCACGCCAATCACATTCCTCGCCAGTCAATGTTGGAGTCCCTAGCAGCCCTACCAGCCAGAATATATCTTGTGCTCGTGCTGTGAACACCTACTTGACCCACCTCGTGTGATCAAATAGAGGTTTATAGCTAGCGCATATATTCCCAGCACTAATATTATTTACTTGTTACTTCTCCTCCCTTTAACGTAATTCAGTTTTATGTTCAGTTATTTTTCCACTTGTTGTTCTGCTCCATTAAGCCAAGATTTTGCCTTTATTTCAATTTGTTTCTTAGTGTTATTAAAGAGCATTGTTTATTATTGTGTTTTATGTCTCTTCCTTACCTTACCACAGATTATCCAACACGCAGTCATTCTTTTTTTTCTTTTTTTTTACTTTTTTTTTTATATGTGGCCTGGCCTTAACATCTGCCAGTGGAAGACTGCCGACCACCATACTCCACTACTTTACCGTCACATATAATTGGGGGCCTGTCCACGAGCTTCACTCAGGTATTGGTAATTGTGGTAAGCGTACTTGGCTTTCATTTCCCTTGCTTTCATTATTTACATTAATCATTTTATTTATTTATATGGTGCTGTGTATATTGTGCATTACGGGAGTAGCATATGGTGAGTGTGAGACAACTTTGGATTACGTGGTGACTGTAGGCCGCAGTCATACTCTTAATTGGTCGTCTCCCCCTTCCGTGTTATTATCCGTGTTTAACATCTTTTGTCCCCAGATATTTCTCACATTTTTGACAGATTATCACATAGGTACCCTGGTACTGTGGTCTGTCTCCGGGTCAATAGCACCTAAATTCTGCAATCCGACTCTAGGAGGAAAAAGAGGGCTATAGATCCTCTAGCACGAACTATTATTGGCGAGTTGGGACCTCGCCGATAGTTCTCGTCACCAGTTGACACTCGCACCCCTACTCGTCGGTCAGATTGATGGTATTTACCAAGGTAGGGAATTAGCTTCTTTCTTTTGAGCACAAAGTTCGCTAATTCTGTAAATACCATATTCAATTTCAGTGGGTACCTTTGCTTATGTTCTATAGTGACTTGGCAAGGTATGACTACATTTTGTACTACCTAATTACTTTGAAACCATTTAGTGTTTCACTTGTCTTTTAAACTCAGTTTCCACTAATTAGTAGGATTTTCTTGCCTTTATCCTCCCACAGTGAGTACCAGGTACAAGATTTCCTGCGACCTTATTCATTTACCATCTTGAATTAACTTTAATTATTAATAATTCCCCACAGGATAGGTATCAGTTGCCACGTTTCCTGTTTCTGACATTCACCATATTCTCACTGTATATTCGTGTCTCATTTATTTTGCTATATTTTCACAATGTTTCGCCTACAAGCTTTCAAAACAGATCCAGAAGGTGAAATAGGGAACTTACGTCATGCTAAGAGGGTCGAATTGATAACTCTTGCACATGAGTATCACTTGGAAGTTCCCGATGGAGCCAACAAATTGCCATAAATAATATGATATTGGATCACCTTGCGGATGAAGGTATTATAGATTCTCCTACTTATGAACAATACATTATTTCAGATAAGGATGACTTGAGAGCAATGAAGCTCAAATTAGAACTTGCCAAGATCGAGCTACAGCAACAACAGGAAGCAGCTGCCATCAGAGAGCGTGAAGCTGCCCTCAGAAAGGAAGAACGAGAGCGTGAAGCTGCCCTCAGAAGAGAAGAAAGTGAACGTGAGTTGGCCTTATACAAACAGCGACTCGAGATACAACGTGAACACGACAAACGGCAGGCAGAAACAGTTCTAGAATGTCGTGACCGAGAACTCACGAGGGACGCTGCACACCAAGCTCAACTCCAGCAAGCGGCAGCTAGTCTTCCTCCCAGTTTCAATGTCTCCCATGCAAGTAAGTTAATGCCCCCGTTCATAGAAACGGAGGTTGATGTGTTCTTCACTACTTTTGAGACCCTTGCTAATCAACTTAGTTGGCCTGACGACCAATGGGCTACCCTTCTCCGAGTACATTTAACAGGTAGAGCAGCAGTCACACTCAGCACTTTGGCATCAGAAAACGACTACACCACCTTGAAGCAAGCTGTGTTGGACGCCTACCTTCTCTCCACCGAAAGCTATCGACGAAAGTTCCGTGACTACGTCAAGGCAAGTACCACCACCTTCTTAGAATTTGCTAACACCAAACGGAGATATTTCATGAAATGGCTGGAGGCAGCACATGTCTCTACTTTTTCAGAGCTTGTCAACCTCATACTGGTTGAAGAATTTTTGAGACGTGTACCTCCTCCTGTCCGCCTATACTTAGCAGACAAAGAAGAGACGGATTTGGTGAAGTGCGCGAAGTCGGCTGACACTTACAGCCTCATCCACCGGCTGACACCAGAACCTACCAGTAAGAAGTCTTGGTACAGTTACGAGAAAGCGAGCCCAGATCAAGGTACCTCTCAACTGTACTGCAGGTATTGTCGACTATATGGACATACCATTGAAAAATGTAGTAAGTCCCATTCTAAAGGTAACATCGAACCTCCTAAGTCTAAACCTACTCACCCTAAGTCCGGTAAGCCTGTAATGAATGTTGGTGTTCATGCTAATGATCTCTCTCTCTTTAGCAAGCATCTATATCCAGGAACTATCTCTACCCACGGTTCAGATTCAGAGGGACGTTTTGGACTTAAGATCCTGCGGGACACAGCGGCTCTACAATCGATCGTCTTGAAATCAGCTGTGCCCAACGTCGCCTACACAGGAGAGACTGTATTCATCACTGACCTTACTGCTACAACTCCTTATCCCCTTGCCAGAGTTTACCTAGATTGTCCCTTCGTGACCGGTGAAGTCCAAGTCGCCGTCAGGGAAAAGCCTTTTCCCATGCCTGGAGTGCAACTTCTCCTGGGCAACGACTTGGCAGAAGACCAACAACCAAACAACCTGATCGTCAAGGACATATCCGAGGTAAGCAACTCTGTGTTGGATAACCCGATTTTTGAGCATGTTCCAGCAAAGGTTCAAGAGAGTGATGAAGGTTCTCCTCCTGTTATGGTGACCACCCGTGCTCAAGCTGCACGACCACAGCCAGCTGACTCTACTGCTACCGCTGTCCCTCAGGACCCTTCGAAACTACCCCCTAATCTGACCGCTTTGGAGTTCCGTAAGTTACAGAGAGATGATCTTACCTTGACACCATTATTCTTTCAGGCTGAAACCCAATCCGACAGTGTTCCTGGGTTCTTTATGGAGAACGAATTACTCTATCGCAGGTATAGACCCAGTAAACTGAAGGACGAGGACGATTGGGCAGACGTTGAACAACTAGTGATTCCTACCAGCCTGCGGCCCACGATTCTACACCTGGCCCACGGAGCATTGTCACACTACGGGTTCAACAAGACTTACCATGGAATTCGACAAGACTACTACTGGCCAGGTATGGTTAACGACGTAAAGAAGTATGTTCAACAATGCCACGTGTGTCAGTTAGCCGGGAAACCGAACGTTTCCATTCCCAGAGCACCACTGATACCCATCCAGGTGCCTGAGGAACCGTTCCACAAGCTTATTATTGACTGTGTTGGTCCTTTGCCTCGGACCAGTGCAGGCAACGCCTATATCTTAACCATCCTGTGTCCTACCACCAGATTTCCGATAGCAGTTCCAGTGAAAAATATTACGGCTGCTACAGTGGTGAAGAATCTACTGAAAATCTTCACCCAGTATGGATTTCCGAGGGAGATTCAGAGCGACTGTGGCACCAACTTCACCAGTGATCTCTTCAAACGGACTCTGGAGGAGTTCAACATCAAACAGGTACTGTCCAGCCCCTATCATCCTGCTTCACAGGGTTCTCTCGAGCGTAGTCATCAAACCATCAAGGCACTCTTAAAAAAGTTTTGCAATGAGACCTCAAAGGATTGGGATAGGCAAATTGATCTCATCATGTGTATTTTCAGAAGTCTTCCCAACGAGTCACTAGGAGTATCTCCTTATGAGATGCTCTACGGACGTAAGTGCCGTACACCTCTCAAGGCTTTCAAGATTCTCTACGTGATGCCACCTTCAGTGAGCATCAGAATGTGCCCCAGTATCTTCAAAACCTCCGACACATTCTAGAGAGGGTCCATTCCTTTGCTAGCAACAACCTACAGAAAGCCCAGGAGAGGATGAAGACTCGTTACGACCAGCACTGCAAAGTAAGGAAGTTTAAACCGGGAGACTTAGTTCTTGCCTATTTCCCTATCCCAGGTTCTCCTTTACAGAACAGGTTCTCAGGACCCTACCGTGTTAAGGAGTGCCGGAACAACTTCAACTACGTTCTCGAGACCCCCGATAGGCGGCGGAAGACCCAGCTGTGCCACATCAATCTACTCAAGCCCTATCAAGGGGTTCCTCCCACTGTGTTAACCAATTTCACCTCATTTACAGGTCCATACAGCCACAGTGAGACCTTCCCTGCTTCTCCTTCCGAAAGCACTGACACTGAGACAGCGCTTTCTAATTCGGAAATCCTTACTGACTTTCACCATCATTTTCAACACCATAATTGTGCTCCTCTATCATATTCTAATACATCTCTCGCCTCACCAGATATCACCAAGTCTCCCATCCTCCATATCGACGCCAGTGGTACCGGCAACGTGGGTGACCTGGTACAACAAGGCGAAGAGACTATACGTACCAACTACCATAAACGACACCACGAGCAACAAGGAGCTACTCGTCGTCCTGAACGGGCAACACTTTGCTCCATACCAGCAAAGTACTCAGTCCACCACCATCTACATGGACCACAACCATCTTCATTTCCTACAGACAGCCCAACTCAACCATCGACTACTTCTATAATGGGCTGGCCAGCTACATCATTTCAGCTTGAAGATTGCTACACCCAGAAGTCTGACTACATCATATCAGACGTCCTCTCCAGCATCACTGAGGTAGAGCCTGCTCCACCTCCCACTCTACCTCCCGTGAACGTGACTCTGCCAGAACCGCAGGCTTCGGGGGAGAGTTGTGACGATAATCTCTTCCCAGAGATTTAGCCTGCTATATCTTCCCATCGTCTCGTTCTCAACAATATGCAAGATACGTTTTATAGTGGCTTAACGTATATATCAAGACAGCCACACGCACCTGCAACTCCCTCCTTCCCCCCACTTCTGCACACCTGGTCGACCCGCAACTGCTGCTCCCAGCCAAACTACCGACTTGCGGCCGTCCTGCATTTTGATTGGCCGTTCACCAACACACCACTCCAGCTCCACGCCAATCACATTCCTCGCCAGTCAATGTTGGACTCCCTAGCAGCCCTACCAGCCAGAATATATCTTGTGCTCGTGCTGTGAACACCTACTTGACCCACCTTGTGTGATCAAATAGGGGTTTATAGCTAGCGCATATATTCCCAGCACTAATATTATTATACTTGTTACTTCTCCTCCCTTTAACGTAATTCAGTTTTATGTTCAGTTATTTTTCCACTTGTTGTTCTGCTCCATTAAGCCAAGATTTTGCCTTTATTTCAATTTGTTTCTTAGTGTTATTAAAAGAGCCTTGTTTATTATTGTGTTTTATGTCTCTTCCATTACCTTACCACAGATTATCCAACACGCAGTCATTCTTTTTTTTTTACTTTTTTTTTATATGTGGCCTGGCCTTAACATCTGCCAGTGGAAGACTGCCGACCACCATACTCCACTACTTTACCGTCACAATATATATATATATATATATATATATATATATATATACGAACAAGAACAGCACTGTTCTTGTTCGTACTAGAACACCTAGAACAGCACTAGGTACGAACAAGAAAAGCACTGTTCGTACCTAGTAGCCAGAACGCACTTCTCAGTCTACTATGCAAGGCTCGATTTGCCTAAAAAGCAATGTATTCATGAATTAATTGTTTTTCGACTACCTAACCTACCTAACCTAACCTAACCTAACTTTTTCGGCTACCTAACCTAACCTATAAAGATAGGTTAGGTTAGGTTAGGTAGGGTTGGTTAGGTTCGGTCATATATCTACTTTAATTTTACCTCCAATTAAAAAAAATGACCTCATACATAATGAAATGGGTAGGTTTATCATTTCATAAGAAAAAAATTAGAGAAAATATATTAATTCAGGAAAACTTGGCTTATTAGGCAAATCAGGCCTTGCATAGTAGGCTGAGAAGTGCGTTCTGGCTATTAGGTACGACATATATATATATATATATATATATATATATATATATATATATATATATATATATATATATATATATATATATATATATATATATATATATATACTGTATATCTGGTACCTATCTTGCGGATGTTATACATAAGCACTGTTCGGTCCCTGATAGACTACGCAGCACCCGTTTTGTCTTAGACAGGCCAAGGCAGAATTCAAAAAATAGAACTGATACAGAACGAGGCTATGAGGATTATTCTTGGATGTCAAAGAAATGCAATGATTGAAATAATGAGAATGGAATTAAATTTACAGTGTGTATGATAGAGTCCGTGACATTAACACTAGAGTATCTATTCCTTTCATGCGGAGAAAAGGAGGGGATAAGCTGTTTCAGAGCGTTCAGACCTGCTTGAGTGATGTACACACTTCCAGGAAACTGAGGGAGACACGCTACACGAGGGGATTAGCTCATGACCTCAGGGAATACGATGTACTTGACCATAGTACTTGACTTGACCACATCATGTCCATAGTTGAGGATTGTAAGAAAAGGATAACTGAGATACAGCTGAAAGGTCATAGTGTGATATTCATGTGGATTCCATCTGATGTTGGAATAGTGCTCAACGAGGTGGCGGATGACTTGGCCAAACGTGCCACATCAAAACCACAAGTTGACATTGAATGTGAATTCACAATGAGACAAATAAGAAGTAAAATCAGAAATATTCAGGCACAGGCAAAAGTGGAGAGGAGAAGCATAATGTATGAGAGAAGTCAAACCATGCAACACTACATGTACGTGAGTCGAAACACCCATTTCACTTATGGTAAAAGGAGAAATGCTTGGAGTGACTCTGTGTACATGCGGCTTAGGCTTGGGTACAAATATTACTGGGAATATGTGATAGGTGTTCATGATAATGACACGAAGTGTAAACTATGTTGTATGTTAAGGTCTCACACCCTTGCCCATTATGTTCTTGATTGTCCGTTGATTAATGTATATAGAAACACTGAGATAAGGACTGTTCCTGAACAAATAGCCTGGATGTGTCACAACGGAAAGGTTGATGATATTCTTGAGAGATATAAGAATTTTGCACCAAGACTGTAATTTTTTGTTGAATTATCTGCATGTCTCTTGCAAATTTTCTATACCGTATACCTAGGTCATAAAAGTATTTGTGTACGTCTGGTACCATACTACTTATGTAAAGGAGAAAATGTAGAAGTTTATCTCTCAGAATGTTTGGTAATATGTTTATTGTTTGTGATGTGTTTATATGTATGTATTAACACGATGTACTGAACGGGGTGAGAATAGCTTGAGCTACCTCATCCCTTTGTGTGTATTTTACCTCAATAAACTTATTTCAATTTCAATTCAATTTCAGTAATGACGATGTATGGATGACGATGGTGATCCGTCGTCCCTCCCACTTGGTGATTCACTAAATTCTAGTAGATTGATGATGGCGCTTCTTCTCTATCTACACAAAGCTCTGGAGTTAGTCACTGTATCGTTGTGTTACAGTTCACTAATTTACAGTACCACTGATCACAGTCACCACATAACAAACACAATCAGGCAGTTCCACAGCGGGTCATCGCACGCCGGCCGTCAGGTCAGGACGCTCCACGCGGTTCTCCACACTGTATATGCACCGGTGACGCCACTAGCTCCACTTTGGTTTCTTCGCACTATCGCTAGCGATATGACTATGCTATGTTGCACCCTGATAGCTACACCCTGCGAGAGGCCAAATACTATGATCTAGCCTATATACTCCTTCAATGCCCAGATAAATTGACGAATTTCCGCGGACCTAACTAATCGTGTGTATCTCCCACCGGCGGCGGCCTACTACTGGATTGTGTGTGTGTGTGTGTGTGTGTGTGTGTGTGTGTGTGTGTGTGTGTGTGTGTGTGTACTCACCTATTTGTACTCACCTATTTGTGCTTGCGGGGGTTGAGCTTTGGCTCTTTGGTCCCGCCTCTCAACTGTCAATCAACTGGTGTACAGATTCCTGAGCCTACTGGGCTCTATCATATCTACACTTGAAACTGTGTATGGAGTCAGCCTCCACCACATCACTGCCTAATGCATTCCATCCGTTAACTACTCTGACACTGAAAAAGTTCCTTCTAACGTCTCTGTGGCTCATGTGGGTACTCAGTTTCCACCTGTGTCCCCTTGTTCGCGTCCCCCCAGTGTTGAATAGTTTGTCCTTGTCTACCCGGTCGATTCCTCTGAGGATTTTGTAGGTTGTGATCATATCTCCCCTTACTCTTCTGTCTTCCAGTGTCGTAAGGTGCATTTCCCGCAGCCTTTCCTCGTAACTCATGCCTCTTAGTTCTGGGACTAGTCTAGTGGCATACCTTTGGACTTTTTCCAGCTTCGTCTTGTGCTTGACAAGGTACGGGCTCCATGCTGGGGCTGCATACTCCAGGATTGGTCTTACATATGTGGTGTACAAGATTCTGAATGATTCCTTACACAGGTTCCTGAACGCTGTTCTGATGTTAGCCAGCCTCGCATATGCCGCAGATGTTATCCTTTTTATGTGGGCTTCAGGAGACAGGTTTGGTGTGATATCAACTCCTAGATCTTTCTCTCTGTCCGTTTCATTAAGTACTTCATCTCCTATTCTGTATCCTGTGTCTGGCCTCCTGTTTCCACTGCCTAGTTTCATTACTTTGCATTTACTCGGGTTGAACTTCAACAGCCATTTGTTGGACCATTCACTCAGTCTGTCTAGGTCGTCTTGTAGCCTCCTACTATCGTCCTCAGTTTCAATCCTCCTCATAATTTTTGCATCATCGGCAAACATTGAGAGAAACGATTCTATACCCTCTGGGAGATCATTTACATATATCAGAAACAGTATAGGTCCAAGGACTGACCCCTGCGGGACTCCACTCGTAACGTCTCGCCAATCTGAGACCTCACCCCTCACACTGACTCTTTGTCTCCTGTTGCTTAGGTACTCCTGTATCCAACGGAGTACCTTCCCTTTCACTCCAGCCTGCATCTCCAGCTTTTTCACTAGCCTCTTGTGTGGCACTGTATCAAAGGCTTTCTGACAATCCAAAAATATGCAGTCTGCCCACCCTTCTCTTTCTTGCCTTATTTTTGTTGCCTGGTCGTAGAATTCAAGTAACCCTGTGAGGCAGGACCTGCCATCCCTGAACCCATGTTGATGCTGTGTTACAAAGTTCTTCGCTCCAGGTGCTCCACTAGCTTTCTTCGCACAATCTTCTCCATCAGCTTGCATGGTATGCAGGTTAGGGACACTGGCCTGTAATTCAGTGCCTCCTGTCTATCCCCTTTCTTGTATATCGGGACTACATTAGCTGCTTTCCAAATTTCTGGCAGTTCCCCTGTTGCCAGAGATTTGTTATACACTATGGAGAGTGGTAGGCACAGTTCTTCTGCTCCTTCCTTAAGTATCCAAGGAGAGATTCCATCTGGGCCTATAGCCTTTGTCACATCCAACTCTAGTAAACACTTTCTTACTTCCCCGCTTGTAATCTCAAACTCTTCCAGTGGTTCCTGGTTAGCTATCCCCTCTCTTAACTCTGGGATTTCTCCTTGTTCTAGGGTGAAGACCTCTTGGAATTTCTTATTCAGTTCCTCACATACTTCCTTGTCGCTTGTAGTGAATCCTTCTGCCCCTATCCTTAATTTCATAACCTGTTCCTTTACTGTTGTTTTTCTCCTGATGTGGCTATGCAGCAATTTAGGCTGAGTCTTTGCCTTGCTTGCGATGTCGTTTTCGTATTGTCTTTCCGCCTCTCTTCTCATCCTGACATATTCATTCCTGGCATTCTGGTATCTTTCTCTGCTCTCCAGTGTCCTGTTATTCCTATAGTTTCTCCATGCCCTTTTACTTTGTTGCTTAGCTAGCCTACATCTCTGATTAAACCATGGGTTTCTCATCTTCATTTCACTGTTTTCCTTTGGGCTGGGACAAACTTGTTTGCTGCTTCCTTGCACTTTTGCGTGATGTAGTCCATCATATCTTGGGCCGTCTTTTCCCTGAGCTCTGTTTCCCATGCTATGTCTGTTAGGAATTTTCTTATCTCCTCATAGTTTCCCTTTCGGTATGCTAACCTTTTGGTTTCAGTATCTCTCCTCGAGTTCAATAACCCTTCTTCAATCAGGTATTCAAACTCCAATGTGTGTGTGTGTGTGTGTG
>WNGS01095399.1:14818-49689 GCA_020271785.1 Procambarus virginalis
TGTGCGTGTGTGTGTGTGTGTTTACACTGGCGTGTTATGGCGGGGAGGGGGGTGGGTCTAGTCAGTGGCGGTGTAATGTAACACACAGGGTGAAAACCTAGTACCAAGCTGAGGATCTTGAGCTAATTTTTGTATTTTTAATTATCTTATGTTCAAAGCTAATTACTATATAAAAAAACACTGTACACCTTGTATGACTGACTTTGAGAGGCACTCACCTCCAAGTAAGCATCCACAGCACAATTAGGTGATTTATGAAGCGATGTCTGCCGTAATTGTTGTCGTCCCCGCCAGAGGTCTTCCCACGTGGTGGTCCAAGTCCTTCCCTTCTCAGCCTCTGATGCCACCGTCTTGCCACAATCTCGTTCTTTTCGATTTTTTTCCTATCCAACGTTATAACAATTCACTATGTTGCGTTATCACTGCGTTGCTGTACCCTTCATATGACCAAAAACTATGTTTTGGGCTCACTGGTACGTAAATATCCCAAGAATATTGAAGTAAATCGCGGACCGCCGTTCTACACTTGTTCCCGCGCCTGGTGTGTGTGTGGGGTGTGTGTGTGTGTGTGTGTGTGTGTGTGTGTGTGTGTGTGTGTGTGTGTGTATGTGTGCGTGCATGCGTGCGTGTGTGTGAACGCACTTAAGCTCGCACAAAAAGCAACAACAGGCGCCTAACGAGGACAGAGACCGTTCAGTGCCCATGACCTTGTGGCGTCATTCGGGCTTCCCCACCAAGCACGCTCCCCGCCCTCCCCAGGTGTACGCCTGTACGTTGTGCCCAGAGAGGAAACGCTTCCTGGATCCTACTCCAGGCGCTGTGCCTCCAAATACCTACGAGAAGTTCATGGTATGTGATCCTATTGTGTTTCGTGATCTCTAAAGGAATTAATCCTGTTAGGTGAACCAATTTTTTTTCATAGGATTAAAAGGGGGGTAGAAGGTAGAGAAGTAGATGGTAGAAGAGGAAGATATCTACCCAACATGGGGTGCATAGAAACCCATGAAGAATGGACCCCTAACGACCCATGAAATCTACTTAAATGTCCAGCTCTCTTACTTAAAAGTCCAGCTCTCTTACTTAAAAGTCCAGCCAGGAGTCACGACTCCTGTAAGTCCAATCAGGAGCCACGACTCTTGTAAGTCCAGCCAGGAGCCACGACTCTTGTAAGTCCAACCAGGAGCCGCGTCTCATGTAAGTCCAATCAGGAGCCACGACTCATGTAAGTCCAGCCAGGAACTACGACTCCTGTAAGTCCAGCCAGGAGCCACGACTCCTGTAAGTCCGGCCAGGAGCTACGACTCCTGTAAGTCCAGCCAGGAGCCACGTCTCTTGTAAGTCCAGCCAGGAGCTACGACTCCTGTAAGTCCAGCCAGGAGCCACGACTCCTGTAAGTCCGGCCAGGAGCTACGACTCCTGTAAGTCCAGCCAGGAGCTACGACTCCTGTAAGTCCAGCCAGGAGCTACGACTCCTGTAAGTCCAGCCAGGAGCTACGACTCCTGTAAGTCCAGCCAGGAGCCACGACTCCTGTAAGTCCGGCCAGGAGCTACGACTCCTGTAAGTCCAGCCAGGAGCTACGACTCCTGTAAGTCCAGCCAGGAGCTACGACTCCTGTAAGTCCAGCCAGGAGCCACGACTCCTGTAAGTCCGGCCAGGAGCTACGACTCCTGTAAGTCCAGCCAGGAGCTACGACTCCTGTAAGTCCAGCCAGGAGCCACGACTCCTGTAAGTCCGGCCAGGAGCTACGACTCCTGTAAGTCCAGCCAGGAGCTACGACTCCTGTAAGTCCAGCCAGGAGCTACGACTCCTGTAAGTCCAGCCAGAAGCTACGACTCCTGTAAGTCCAGCCAGGAGCCACGACTCCTGTAAGTCCGGCCTGGTGCCACGACTCCTGTAAGTCCAGCCAGGAGCCACGACTCTTGTAAGTCCAGCCAGGAGCGTCCAGCCACTGACTTACAGTATCTCAGCATCGCACAGGCGTTGCTGAGCCACAGCAACGCGTGGCCGGGTACAGCTAGTATATAAATAAAAATGGAAATGTTCGTTTGTTCAAAATCGTTAATCTCTGAACGTTCTTCACCGATTGCTTTGAAAATTTCACACAATGTTCCATTCGCATCCGAGCGGGTTTATTCGAGCGAGCGGGTTTTACATACTATATTGATGTCAGTTCTGTGACGGAAAAAACATGTTTTTTTTTTAAAAAACTGTGTTTTTCACGTGAGAGAAATTTTCGAAACCTCATTAATTTTTTTTTGACACTTTTGATGAAAAATTTGACTCGACGTTGCATTCGAATAGGTGCGTGTTTTTATATACCAACTATATACATGCCTTATCTGTGACAGGGAATAACATGCTTTTTTTGAAAAAACGGCGCCATCTATTGGACGTAAGAGGAACACATGCTGTTATCTCCCAAAGTTTTTCACCGATTGCTTTGAAATTCTGACACAATGTTCCATTTGAATATGTGCGTTGTTTTATATACCTACTATATAGATACCACACCTGTGACAGGTAAAAACACTATTTTTTTCAAAAACAGCGTCATCTGTTGCAGTAATAGCAACACACATGCTATACTAAATATGTTACGAATTCCATTTCAGTGTTTCCGATTGCATTGTTATATTTAATTTTCATAGATTTCGATTTATTTTACTTTTTATTGAATTATTTTGTGTGACATTGTGTTGGAATTGAGCTGTGTTGTTTACCATACCGTTCATTTCGTAAGTATATGTATAGATGCCACACCTGTGACAGGTAAAAGTCTTTTTTTTTAACAACAGCGCCATCAGTTGCATTTAAGAGCAACACACGCTGTACTAAATATGTTATGATGCAATTTCAAGGTTTTAGATTGCATTGACAAATTATATTTGAATACATTTTGATTTATTTTTATTTTTATTCAATAATTTTGTGTGACATTGCATTGGAACTGAGTTATGTTGTTTACCATGCCGTACATTTCAGGAGTATAAGTATAGATGCCATACCAGTGACAGGTAAAAACATGTTTTTTTTTTTAAAGCAGCGCTATCGGTAGCATGTAAGAGCAACTCACGCTATACTAAAGACGTTTCGATTCCATTTCAATGTTTTTGATTTCATTGATAAATTGAATTTTCATAGATTTCGAAATATTTTCATTTTGATTTAATTATTTGTTGTGACACTGCGCTGGAATTGAGCTGTGTTGTTTACCACACCGCTTATTTTGTGAGTATAGTTTATTTTTTTTTTATTTTTCATTGTTTGTCATTTGGTTTTTTTAATTGTTTTGCTTATATTTCAGTGATGAGAACATCAGATTATTTGATTTTTCCAATTTTCTGATGGGAACATCAGATCATTTGGGAATACATCAGACGAGGGAGTGGGGAATGGTAGGGAGGACTGGGAAACAGGAGGGAGGGATGCTGTTGCTCAGCAACGCACATGCATTGCTGAGTCACAGCAACGAGTGGCCGAGTACAGTTAGTATATATATATATATATGGGTACCACCTCTGGTGCAATTGCAGGGACCCAGAGCTTCGAAGAAGAAAATAAATAGTGTTCAGAGAAGACCTTGTGGATTCTCACTGAACACCTTAATCTTTTCCTCTCCTACCACCCCTATTATTTTTTATATATTTTTTTATTTTATTTTATTTATTACAATGCTACAGCTTACAGAGAACACACACACATATATAACAATCAGTGTTCGAAGACCTCGTCCAGCTTCTCGGAGGTTGGGTGCGTATCCAGGATACAGCACGCATTTCTCCTCTGAACTGTGACACTGAGGCGCTGGAACAGGAAACTGGCCACTCGTGAATCTTTGGTTTTCCCAATGAGTTCCTCACCCACCTCCTTTAAGAGTTTAAGTGCACATTTACCCCAGGCGCCCAGAGTCTCTGAGCCTATCGGCACGAACCTGTAACAACGTTCTAGGTCCCTGTACTTGTTGGTTTTCTGGGTCTCCCTGAAGGTGGCTGCCCCGCCTCCCTCCGCTGTGCTGTAAGGTAGATAGGTATCAGCCAATGTAGATGCACACGTGTAGTCCCACACGACCTGTTTACCTTCCCTCCACGGCTGCAGGGTGACTCCATCTGGGCGTTTTTGGCTGTTGTCAGGTCTGCACAACTGGGGTTCCCTTTGTGCTGGACACCCAGCTGTAGCCAAACTTCTCTTGATGATGTCATTGACTGCCTCGTGTCTGGCAATCTTTCCCTGTGTCTTACGACAGATGAGACCATGGCTGCCGTATTGGTCTGCCCGTGCCTGGCCGCAAATACACCGGTGCTCGGTGGAGATAGGGGCGGCAAGGCGCAGAGCAACACCAATACTTAGGGCCCGATGATCCAGGCGGGTGCCCAAGGCGGAATTAGGGACTGCCAACAGGAAGTCCCCAGCATGGGGGGCTTGCACAGCTAGGAGACGCGCTCTGTCCTTCTGAGAAGCTACGTCCAGCAATGCTTTGGCGATGTTCTCCACTATGGGGCTATCCCATTTGGCCTGTTTACCGTCGTTTGGACAAGTTGGTCGGGTGTGTGAATTGGCGAGTGTGTCCCACTGACCAGCTCCTTCCACAAATTTGGGATCACGAATCCCAATGGAGTTCCTTAGGTATTCTGGTAGTATTTCCTTCACTAATTCACTTGTAGCACTGGTCGAGGATAAGAATGCCGGCAATGCTAACTGTGTCGCCTTGCGAATACCTATACCCCCGAGTCTAACTGGGAGCGTTGCTTGGTCCCACTGGTCATCTTGCAGGGAGAGGTTTAACACTTTCATAGTTATTGTCTTTAGGAGTGAATCGTATTCCGTTAATTTTGGGCTGTCAAAAGAAGGAGCACACCTGAGGAAATAGGTAAGTCTGGGCAAGGCCAGGCACCTTGTAAGAAGGTACAACGCATCATGAGCATCCAAAGCCCCTATTCGCGCCTCCATCCTCCTCAGGTCTTTAAGCTTTTCTTCGAGGACTACCTCAATGGTGCTCGAGCCCAGAGGTGCCCCTAGCAGCACACTGTCGGTGGGAGCGATCACTTGGGCTCCTGGCAATAAGATTCGTACTGCATCTATGATTGGTTGGCTGGATGAGATGATTTCACACTTTGATGAGTTTAGCATAAGGCCTAGCTCCTCTCCCTTAGATTTCACGATCTCCTAGCAGGGATTCCTGTGAATCTTAGAATCTTAGAACTACCATAGAACCGTTCAATGATCTTTGAACCATCTTAGAACCCTTAGAACTACCATAGAACTGTTTAATGATCTTAGAACCCCCTTAGAAACCTTAGAACTACCACAGAACTGTTCAATGCTCTTTGAACCATCTTAGAACCCTTAGAACTACCACAGAACCGTTCAATGGTCCTGGAACCATCTGGTATTTACAGAGCCAACTGTCTCAACCACCTTCGTGATCGGGGGCAACAGCCCCACTCACTCCTGCCATGAACATGACAGAAACACCAAAATGTGTAACTCGGCATTACATATACTGTACTTTTAACCTGTAGTGCGTTGAGTGTGCTCAAGGTGAGTTTGAAGTGATGTGCGGACCGCATGCTTGTGACACCCCTGAGTCATAAAATACTCACTCACTCACCAAGGGGGGGGAGGGGGTTATTAAAACAAAGTGTTAGCTAGGTGACTCACATCATTCTGTCGTAGCATGGGTGATATCTCACAGGAACAGGGGGTTAGAGGACTCACCACAGGATGTGGTGAGTGTTCCCATAGGACTCACACACACACACACACACACACACACACACACACACACACACACACACACACACACACACACACAGCTGGTATCACTACACAAACCCTGACACTGAGAGTAGTAGTGCCAGGGTAGATACAAAGTAGTATCTACTTTGGGGAGTAGAAGAACTCCCAGAACCCCATCAACCAGGTATCAACCAGGAAAGAGGAAACACAGAGTGTGCACTCCACACCCTGAGCCCTGCAAGGCCACTGAGGGCGAGGACTCAAGGACTTGCTCTAATCCCTAAACAAATTCCTCCCTTCAGGAAGGATTTATCCTTCAGGAAGGATAATTCCTTCCTACACCAAATATCTGGATAACCACTTCCTTCATCCAATGTCAGGATAACGTGTTTATAAAGCCATCAACCCATTGTAAAGCACTTGTTTATAAACGTGTAGACCAATGGTAAAGTGCTTTTATGACCCTATAAACCAAAGGTTGACCAGATCAAAGGAATACTTTGTGTAAACCATGTGTAATAGTGTGTTTACGCAGCAGTATCCTGGGTGCTGGGATATGGCGATGCTTGTGATACAGCTTATGTTACTGTCAGAGATGCCTAGGTGCGCTGCATCTTGTGTCGCACGTACGTGATGGGAAAGGAATTGTCAGGAGAAAGTGATAAACGCTGACGATTGTATAGTACTTGGAAGGGATTCAGGATAAGGATTTACGATAGGATGGACGGAGGAGGGGGGGGCGGGTGTTACAGGAATTGTAGATGTTATGTAATTGTAACTGAGGAGTACTTTGTGTGAGTGAGGTACTGTGAAAGGAGGCAGTCCCCGTACCTCGTGTGGGGGTACTAGACTCATGGTACTGGGCATCACAGTGCCCCGGAGGTTATACGAGAGAACTAGAGACGTCGGGGCACTATTCGCTCATAAGATAAGCTAGGGCAGGGATTGGGCAACCCTTGGCACACGTGCCAAATGTGGTATGCAAATGACTTTTTTTCTGGCAACGCTAAACCTTAAAAAATGATTAAATAAATATCCTAGTTCTTTGCCTTAACAATATCAAACTTCTTAAATTCTAACTTAATAAAATAAAATGTTATTAATTAGAACAATGCCAAATTAAAATGCTATAAAGAAACCAAGACTGATAACTGTTTTAGTAATAATAAATTATAAGAATGTGATCCAATGAGGGTAAGTAATTAAGTAATTATCAAAGAAGTCCCCAAGCCGGGAAGGGTACTTAGCACCACACCAACGAGGGTACTCCCCAGCCAGTGGTCTCTGGGACATATATTTTGACGTACAGGACGTGTCCTGATATATACTATCTTGAGGTTATCTTGAGATGATTTTGGGGCTTTTTAGTGTGCCCGCGGCCCGGTCCTCGACCAGGCCTCCACCCCCAGGAAGCAGCCCGTGACAGCTGACTAACACCCAGGTACCTATTTTTACTGCTAGGTAAAAGGGGCATAGGGTGAAAGAAACTCTGTCCATTGTTTCTCGCCGGCGCCCGGGATCGAACCCAGGACCACAGGATCACAAGTCCAGCGTGCTGTCCGCTCGGCCGACCGGCTCCCAAAGGTCGTGTCCTGATATATACTATGGTGGCGAGGAGTCACAATAACGTGGCTGAAGTATGTTGACCAGATCACACACACTAGAAAGTGAAAGGACGACGACGTTTCGGTCCGTCATGGACCATTCTCAAGTCGATTCTCACAATCGACTTCAGAATGGTCCAGGACGGACCGAAACGTCGTCGTCCCTTCACTTTCCAGTGTGTGTGATCTGGCCAATATATACTATGGTCCTCATTGTCTCTGTAACTACTACCAAAACAGGAGGGTGAGTTGGTGGCTGTATTGGGCAGCGAGAATTACGTTTAAATGCTCATAAAACATATCCACGCTATTAATAACGACCTTTAGGTAAAAATTCGGTCAATTAAAATTGGCCCTCTCTTTATTAGCTCTCGTGTTGATGATGACATCCTCATAATGCACCCAGAGTTTCCAGTGCAGGCTACTGATCACATGGCCCTGTATGACTAACCATCCTGTGTGATGGGGATTTTTAACATCACGTAGCTAGTTCTTGACACACACTGTACTACCCTTCATATAGTCTAGGGCAGCTAGTTCTTGACACACTGTACTACCCTTCATATAGTCTAGGGCAGCTAGTTCTTGACACACACTGTACTACCCTTCATATAGTCTAGGGCAGCTAGTTCTTGACACACACTGTACTACCCTTCATATAGTCTAGGGCAGCTAGTTCTTGACACACACTGTACTCCACCCTTCATATAGTCTAGGGCAGCTAGTTCTTGACACACACTGTACTACCCTTCATATAGTCTAGGGCAGCTAGTTCTTGACACACACTGTACCCCCTTCATATAGTCTAGGGCAGCTAGTTCTTGACACACACTGTACTACCCTTCATATAGTCTAGGGCAGCTAGTTCTTGACACACACTGTACCCCCATCATATAGTCTAGGGCAGCTAGTTCTTGACACACTGTACTACCCTTCATATAGTCTAGGGCAGCTAGTTCTTGACACACACTGTACTACCCTTCATATAGTCTAGGGCAGCTAGTTCTTGACACACACTGTACTACCCTTCATATAGTCTAGGGCAGCTAGTTCTTGACACACACTGTACTCCCCTTCATATAGTCTAGGGCAGCTAGTTCTTGACACACACTGTACTACCCTTCATATAGTCTAGGGCAGCTAGTTCTTGACACACACTGTACTACCCTTCATATAGTCTAGGGCAGCTAGTTCTTGACACACACTGTACTACCCTTCATATAGTCTAGGGCAGCTAGTTCTTGACACACACTGTACTACCCTTCATATAGTCTAGGGCAGCTAGTTCTTGACACACACTGTACTCCCCTTCATATAGTCTAGGGCAGCTAGTTCTTGACACACACTGTACTACCCTTCATATAGTCTAGGGCAGCTAGTTCTTGACACACACTGTACTCCCCTTCATATAGTCTAGGGCAGCTAGTTCTTGACACACACTGTACTACCCATCATATAGTCTAGGGCAGCTAGTTCTTGACACACACTGTACTACCCTTCATATATTCTAGGCCAGCTAGTTCTTGACACACACTGTACTACCCTTCATATAGTCTAGGGCAGCTAGTTCTTGACACACACTGTACTACCCTTCATATAGTCTAGGGCAGCTAGTTCTTGACACACACTGTACTACCCTTCATATAGTCTAGGGCAGATAGTTCTTGACACACACTGTACTACCCTTCATATAGTCTAGGGCAGCTAGTTCTTGACACACACTGTACTACCCTTCATATAGTCTAGGGCAGCTAGTTCTTGACACACACTGTACTACCCTTCATATAGTCTAGGGCAGCTAGTTCTTGACACACACTGTACTACCCTTCATATAGTCTAGGGCAGCTAGTTCTTGACACACACTGTACTACCCTTCATATAGTCTAGGGCAGCTAGTTCTTGACACACACTGTACTACCCTTCATATAGTCTAGGGCAGCTAGTTCTTGACACACACTGTACTACCCTTCATATAGTCTAGGGCAGCTAGTTCTTGACACACACTGTACTACCCTTCATATAGTCTAGGGCAGCTAGTTCTTGACACACACTGTACTACCCTTCATATAGTCTAGGGCAGCTAGTTCTTGACACACACTGTACTACCCTTCATATAGTCTAGGGCAGCTAGTTCTTGACACACACTGTACTACCCTTCATATAGTCTAGGGCAGCTAGTTCTTGACACACACTGTACTACCCTTCATATAGTCTAGGGCAGCTAGTTCTTGACACACACTGTACTACCCATCATATAGTCTAGGGCAGCTAGTTCTTGACACACACTGTACTACCCTTCATATAGTCTAGGGCAGCTAGTTCTTGACACACACTGTACTACCTTCATATAGTCTAGNACCATGTTTGTGAGGGGTGAGGTTTCCCCCATGTTTGTGAGGGGTGAGGTTTCCTCCATGTTTGTGAGGGGTGAGGTTTCCACCATGTTTGTGAGGGGTGAGGTTTCCACCATGTTTGTGAGGGGTGAGGTTTCCTCCATGTTTGTGAGGGGTGAGGTGGCCCGATTTGCTTATTAGGCCCGATTTGCCTAATAAGCCAAGTTTTCATGAATTAATTGTTTTTCGACTACTAACCTACCTAACCTAACCTAACCTAACTTTTTCGGCTACCTAACCTAACCTAACCTATAAAGATAGGTTAGGTTAGGTTAGGTAGGGTTGGTTAGGTTTGGTCATATATCTACGTTAAATTTAACTCTAATAAAAATAAAATTGACCTCATACATAATGAAATGCGTAGGTTTATGATTTCATGAGAAAAAAAATTAGATAAAATATATTAATTCAGGAAAACTTGGCTTAATAGGCAAATCGGGCCTTGCATAGTAGGCTCAGAAGTGCGTTCTGAGCCTACTGCGTTCTATATATATATATATATATATATATATATATATATATATATATATATATATATATATATATATATATATATATATATATATATATATGCGAACAAGCCTGAATGGTCCCCAGGACTATATGCGAATGAAAACTCACACCCCAGAAGTGACTCGAACCCATACTCCCAGGAGCAACGCAACTGGTATGTACAAGACGCCTTAAACCACTTGACCATCACGACCAGACATAATGAGATGATAGCCGAAGCTATTTGAACCACCTCACCGCTGGCACTCGGATGGTTATCTTGGGCATAGCATTTTACCAAATCACCTCATTCTTTGGGGCACACGTGAGGAACACAAATGCGAACAAGCCTGAATGGTCCCCAGGACTATATGCGAATGAAAACTCTTCTTCTGGGGTGTGAGTTTTCATTCGCATATAGTCCTGGGGACCATTCAGGCTTGTTCGCATTTGTGTTCCTCACGTGTGCCCCAAAGAATGAGGTGATTTGGTAAAATGCTATGCCCAAGATAACCATCCGAGTGCCAGCGGTGAGGTGGTTCAAATAGCTTCGGCTATCATCTCATTATGTCTGGTCGTGATGGTCAAGTGGTTTAAGGCGTCTTGTACATACCAGTTGCGTTGCTCCTGGGAGTATGGGTTCGAGTCACTTCTGGGGTGTGAGTTTTCATTCATATATATATATATATATATATATATATAATTCACTAATACCAGTCTATTATTTTTTAATATTAATGAACTATGTCCTTGAATATTGCAAATATTATTAATTAAACCAAGAACAACCACTTATAAATATTATAATATTGTAAACTACTCAACTCAGCCAATCAGGTATAGTTACCACAGATAAAGTATCTGTAGTGAGTGTCAAGGCTCATCAGAGGACCCGTCGAGCTGAAACACTCAGAAAATCTGACCCACAAGCTGTTCTGAGCGCGCCACTCAGAGGCCAGATGACCCCGACTGCACGGGGTCGTCTCCCTGTCACTATAACCGTCTATTTTTAACAGGTGGTCTATCTATCCGACAGTTGACCGTGAGACTGGAGCAACGCCAGTGGGGGGGGGGGGGGGTAGGTGGGAGAGGGTGGTGAATCAGAACCATCAGTCGGCAACCACTCCCAACACCGCAGATCTCACCCATCAGACACTAAGGCACTACGGGGCTCGCCATAGCCCGTGCTACTTCGAACTTTCTCTTCCAGGTAGCCAATCATTAACAACAACACCAGACACCATAGGCAAGCTTCCCCTACGTACAGTGCTGGCGGAGTATCTCCCTTGAAAACTAATTATATATATATATATATATATATATATATATATATATATATATATATATATATATTTATATATAAAAGTTTGTGAGGGTACCACCTCTGGTGCCAATGTGGGGACCCATAGCCTCGGAGAAGAAAATAAAACGTATTCAGAGGAGACCTTGTGGTTTCTCACTGAACACTAATATTTTCTTCTCCTACCACCCCCATTCTTTTGTATGTACACATATATATTTGCTTTATTTGAACTGTGTTACAAAAAAGGAGTTACATATAGGTTACAAAGATGGTTATCATAGGTTGTCGAGTTCCTCCAGCTCCTCAGATGGCGGGCAGGAACCCTGGATGCAGTGCGCATTTCCCCTCTGTATCGCCACGCTGAGGCGCTGGAAAAGAAAGCTGGCAGCTCTAGGGTCCCTTGTTGTTTCAATGATATAAATTTCATAATGTATATATTATTTAATAGAGAGAAAAAAACATTATCCTTATTATTCTGTGCTTTAAACTAAAAACATACATCAGTCTATCCTCCTAAGGTTCCCCCAACGTCGAGAAAATGTCGTACTAACGTGCCCCTTAGCCTAACCTGCCAGAGGACCTAAAACAGAAAACGGGACAGTTCGTCACTTTCGTCAGTTACTTCCATTTTTGTATTACGAAAATTGTTGGTCTTATGTAACGCATACGTGCGAAATGCGACGTTCTTTCTGGGAGGACAGGTTGTAGGAGGACCGGTTGTAGGAGGACAGGTTGTAGGAGGACAGGTTGTAGGAGGACAGGTTGTAGGAGGACAGGTTGTAGGAAGACAGGTTGTAGGAGGACAGGTTGTAGGAGGACAGGTTGTAGGAGGACAGGTTGTAGGACAGGTTGTAGGAGGACAGGTTGCAGGAGGACAGGCTGTAGGAGGACAGGTTGTAGGAGGACAGGCTGTAGGAGGACAGGCTGTAGGAGGACAGGTTGTAGGAGGACAGGTTGTAGGAGGACAGGTTGTAGGAGGACAGGCTGTAGGAGGACAGGTTGTAGGAGGACAGGTTGTAGGAGGACAGGTTGTAGAAGGACAGGTTGTAGGAGGACAGGTTGTAGGAGGACAGGTTGCATCAAGAACCAAGCGTAACTATGGTCAGACACGGTTGGGCTTGATTGTCTTAAGCTCGGCCCAGTTGAAGGGCACCTAACCTAACCTAACCTAACCTAACCTAACCTAACTGAGTCGGTCCATGACAATTTGGGCCGAACCACAATGGGTCAAGTTGGACTGACTCGGGTCAGACCATTCTGGGGAGAGTTGATCCGAACCATTTGGTACCGGGTAGTTGGCTGTGGTAGGACTGTGAGTGAACAATTAACTACTAAACTGATAGTTGACAGGCTGGATGACGTGGAGGAGATGGTCTTAAGATGACAGCCACATCTTAAGACCTCCTCCTTAATGACTTAAGACAAGCTGCATGTTACGTTATGGACACCATCGTCGGAGTGTGGCGTGACAATTTCAGCGGCACTCTAACTCCCCCAAGTATTGGACGATATGTAGACAACGCCATCTGTTGGTGATGGCCTGGTATCAGAGAATGGCTCCAGTTTCCTGCCTTAGTCAGAAGGAGAGGTCGATGTGGATGACCTCTGGTGGGTGGCATATCAAGATCAGCGCCATCTATGTTGTAGCAACAAGCATCAACTCCCCAGTGAACGAGTGTTACCTTATGGTTTCCCCAGTGTACTGTCCATCTAATTAATGACGTTTTTATGTCCACAGAGATGACAGGTGGAGGCTGTTGTACTGAGGAAGGTAGTTCACCTTGGGCAGTCCACGAACTCTTAGCTTGGTCCTGCAAGAAGACTAAGCAGCCGTCGTCGATCCAAGCAGTGTTAGCTGCTGATACGCAGTGTTGGTGAAGATCGGCGTACCCGGGATTGGCTAGTAAGGGTTACGGATGACACTGATGTGCCTATCGTGAAGTGCTGCTTGCAAGCTGCTAGAGGCTTCTGCCAGGGAGTTAGCTACCCCTGTATGAGTTAGTCTGCGACCCCTGTCAGCGTGTTGCTGAAGCCCTCTGCCAGTGAGTAGCTGGAGAGCGAAGGTGGTTATCTTGAGATGATTTCGGGGCTTTAGTGTCCCCGCGGCCCGGCCCTCGACCAGGCCTCCACCCCCAGGAAGCAGCCCGTGACAGCTGACTAACACCCAGGTACCTATTTTACTGCTAGGTAACAGGGGCATAGGGTGAAAGAAACTTTGCCCATTGTTTCTCGCCGGTGCCTGGGATCGAACCCAGGACCACAGGATCACAAGGCCCGCATGCTGTCCGCTCGGCCGACCGGCTCCCTGGTGGGGTGAAGGCACATCTTGATATTGTGAGGGTAGACTGGCCCATCGAGAAGGTGAACTTGCCAGTGTTTGCCAGTACGAGCGGACAAGGTACTGGGACTGTGGAATCACTAGAGTTGATGACCACTGCTAAAAGTATTTGTGTCCTGCGTAAAAGAGACACAATTGTAAATCAGTATAAATATACTTTAATATTAATATATGTATTAGTGAAGGGAATTTTGTCTTGCTTACCCCCCCCCCTATTAATGCATTGCACTACTGCTTGAAATAGACAGTTCCTTTAACCCCGTTACTGGCCCATAGTGGCCGTAACGCTGCATCTTAAGACCTTCTCCGTTATGACTTAAGACAAGCTGCATCATAAGACCTCCTCCTCTATGTCTTAAGACCTCCTCCTTTATGACTTAAGACAAGCTGCATCTTAAGTGTGAGAAAACGTTTAAGAGTTATTGGTCTTTATGGATGTGAAGAAAGCGAGAGACCCACACCACAGGAGGCTGTGGGAGCTGTTGAACACACCACAGGAGGCTGTGGGAGCTGTTGAACACACCACAGGAGGCTGTGGGAGCTGTTGAACACACCACAGGAGGCTGTGGGAGCTGTTGAACACACCACAGGAGGCTGTGGGAGCTGTTGAACACACCACAGGAGGCTGTGGGAGCTGTTGAACACACCACAGGAGGCTGTGGGAGCTGTTGAACACACCACAGGAGGCTGTGGGAGCTGTTGAACACACCACAGGAGGCTGTGGGAGCTGTTGAACACACCACAGGAGGCTGTGGAGGCTGTTGAACACACCACAGGAGGCTGTGAAGGCTGTTGAACACACCACAGGAGGCTGTGGAGGCTGTTGAACACACCACAAGAGGCTGTGGAGGCTGTTGAACACACCACAGGAGGCTGTGGGAGCTGTCGAACACACCACAGGAGGCTGTTGAACACACCACAGGAGGCTGTGGGAGCTGTTGAACACACCACAGGAGGCTGTGGAGGCTGTTGAACACACCACAGGAGGCTGTGGAGGCTGTTGAACACACCACAGGAGGCTGTGGGAGCTGTTGAACACACCACAGGAGGCTGTGGGAGCTGTTGAACACACCATAGGAGGCTGTGGGAGCTGTTGAACACACCACAGGAGGCTGTGGGAGCTGTTGAACACACCATAGGAGGCTGTGGGAGCTGTTGAACACACAACAGGAGGCTGTGGGAGCTGTTGAACACACCACAGGAGGCTGTGGGAGCTGTTGAACACACCACAGGAGGCTGTGGGAGCTGTTGAACACACCACAGGAGGCTGTGGGAGCTGTTGAACACACCACAGGAGGCTGTGGGAGCTGTTGAACACACCACAGGAGGCTGTGGGAGCTGTTGAACACACCACAGGAGGCTGTGGGAGCTGTTGAACACACCACAGGAGGCTGTGGGAGCTGTTGAACACACCACAGGAGGCTGTGGGAGCTGTTGAACACACCACAGGAGGCTGTGGAGGCTGTTGAACACACCACAGGAGGCTGTGGAGGCTGTTGAACACACCACAGGAGGCTGTGGGAGCTGTTGAACACACCACAGGAGGCTGTGGAGGCTGTTGAACACACTACAGGAGGCTGTGGAACTGTTGAACACACCACAAGAGGCTGTGGAGGCTGTTGAACACACCACAGGAGGCTGTGGAGCTGTTGAACACACCACAGGAGACTGAGGAAGCTGTTGAACACACCACAGGAAGCAGCTGAACACATCACAGGAGACTGAGGAAGCTGTTGAACACATCACAGGAGACTGAGGAAGCTGTTGAACACATCGCAGGAAGCTGCTGAACACATCACAGGAGACTGAGGAAGCTGTTGAACACGTCACAGCAGACTGAGGAGGCTGTTGAACACATCACAGGAAGCTGTTGAACACATCACAGGAGACTGAGGAAGCTGTTGAACACATCACAGGAGACTGAGGAAGCTGTTGAACACATCACAGGAGACTGAGGAGGCTGTTGAACACATCACAGGAACCTGTTGAACACATCACAGGAGACTGAGGAAGCTGTTGAACACATCACAGGAAACTGAGGAAGCTGTTGAACACATCACAGGAAGCTGTTGAACACATCACAGGAAGCTGTTGAACACATCACAGGAAGCTGCTGAACACATCACAGGAGACTGAGGAAGCTGTTGAACACATCACAGGAAGCTGCTGAACACATCATAGGAGACTGAGGAAGCTGTTGAACACATCACAGGAGACTGAGGAAGCTGTTGAACACATCACAGGAAGCTGCTGAACACATCACAGGAGACTGAGGAAGCTGTTGAACACATCACAGGAAGCTGCTGACACATCATAGGAGACTGAGGAAGCTGCTGAACACATCACAGGAGACTGAGGAAGCTGTTGAACACATCACAGGAAGCTGCTGACACATCATAGGAGACTGAGGAAGCTGTTGAACACATCACAGGAAGCTGTTGAACACATCACAGGAGACTGAGGAAGCTGTTGAACACATCACAGGAGACTGAGGAAGCTGTTGAACACATCACAGGGGACTGTTGAACACATCACATGAGACTGTTGAACACATCACAGGAGACTGTTGAACACATCACAGGAGACTGTTGAACACATCACAGGAGACTGAGGAAGCTGCTGAACACATCACAGGAGACTGTTGAACACATCACAGGAGACTGAGGAAGCTGCTGAACACATCACAGGAGACTGTTGAACATATCACAGTGTACGATTTTACAGCGTGACAGGAGAGTTACCAGAGCAAGAGTGACAGTGACGTAACACCTCATGACTGGAGAGAGTGCATTGGCTGCACTCATGAGAGAGATCAGAGTGAAAGTGTGAGTAGAGTGTGTGGACCTCGAGCATGACAGCACCAAGTGGAGTATGTCATGCTTCTTGAATAGAGATGAGACAGCTCTCTTCTGGCAGAAAATAAAATATTTTTAAACCACAGAAAAACATTCAAAGCAAAGTAGAATTAGCCGAAAACGCGTTAAGCATTCTCTATTTTTCACGTGTGGTTTTTCTGCATACTTGTATCAGTGTTTTTGTCATCATATATATATATATATATATATATATATATATATATATATATATATTATATATATATATATATATATACTGAAAACTCACACCCCAGAAGTGACTCGAACCCATACTGCCAGGAGCACTATGCATCTGGTGTACAGGACACCTTAAACACTCGACCACCACGACCGGACAAAAGATGGTGGTAGCCGAGGCAATTTCTCCATCATCCCGCCCGCACTCTAATGGTATTACTCGGATTACCATCAGAGTGCCGGGACAAGTTGATTGAAAGATTTCACGACCAAAGATCACATTCACTCAACGGATTATTCATGCCGAGCCACATCTTGGATGGCTTAATCTCCATCCATCAATCAATCGATTGAAACAACCAACGACCTTAGAAGAGAGAGCTTTAAGAGTCCCTGAAACAGCAAACCCAACCTGATGCCTTCAACACTGCCACTCTTCTGGTCAAAGAAGGTGTCCAGCAGATGGAGACACTCGTAAACACGGTAGCAGCCATAAGGTAATGGCTGACACATAAAATGCGCACTCAACACACAGAATACAACACACCAGGAACAAGGACATTATTAAGACAAAGCACTAAGCCATTACGACCATAGAGCACTGGGAAGGGGTCAGGATAAGGATTTGGGATGGGACGGTGGGAAAAGGAATGGTGCCCAACCACTTGGACGGTCGGGGATTGAACGCCGACTTGCATGAAGCGAGACCGTCGCTCTACCGACCAGCCCAAGTCAACACCAGAACCGAAGGCTTCCCAGTGCTCAGAAACCCCTGCAATCCGTCCTACTAATGTTCCCCAACGTCAAGAAACTGTCGTACTAACGTGCCCTCATCCTAACCTACCAGAGGACCCAAAACAGAAAACGAAACAATACGTCACTTTCGCCAGCCGCTTCCATTTTGTAGTACGACAGTTGTTGGCCTCATGTGACGCATACGTGCAAAAAGCGACGTGCTATGTATGAGGAGAGGTTGTTCCCTGACGACCAAGTGGTTAACCACCTCATTCCCGGTCGTCGAGGTGGTCAGCTGCGAGGCTCATTACCCCAAACATCTTAACATGTTTCTTAACCTTCAAATATTCCGGAATTCTTGACAGACAATGATTAAGGTGACGTCTCCGGCGTCTGACGCTGACGTCTCCGGCGTCTGACGCTGACGTCTCCGGCGTCTGACGCTGACGTCTCCGGCGTCTGACGCTGACGTCTCCGGCGTCTGACGCTGACGTCTCCGGCGTCTGACGCTGACGTCTCCGGCGTCTGACGCTGACGTCACCGGCGTCTGACGCTAACGTCTCCGACGTCTGACGCTGACGTCACCGGCGTCTGACGCTGACGTCTCCGGCGTCTGACGCTGACGTCCGTGCAGTGCAAGTGCACTCAATACACCTGCACTCAGCACACCTGCACTCAGTACTCCTGCACTCAGCACACCTGCACTCAGTACACCTGCACTCAGCACACCTGCACTCAGCACACCTGCACTCAGCACACCTGCACTCAGCACACCTGCACTCAGCACACCTGCACTCAGCACACCTGCACTCAGTACACCTGCACTCAGCACACCTGCACTCAGCACACCTGCACTCAACTCTCCCCTGCAGGACCTGGTAGCTGTGTGCCTGCACCAGGAGTCATACCCTGGTAACCGGTGTTGCCGGGGTGTGGGCAGAGGGTAAGCGCTCACACTCAGGCCAGCACCAGGTGAGGCGGAGCCCAAGGGTTGAGGCCCGCGGTGAATTACGACTTGTCTACCTCAGCACCTCAAAACTGGATCCGGCGGACTGGACCAGGCGGACTGGACCCGGCGGACTGGACCAGACGGACTGGACCAGACGGACTGGACCAGACGGACTGGACCCGGCGGACTGCGCGCAGGACTCCACCAGAAGGGTTCAACGACCCACCAAGGCGTCGTGTAGCGCAAAAAGGAGCGAAGTGAGACTTTGGGATCACTGCTGGCTATCCTCTCCATCCTCACCTTTTGTACCATCTCCACGTGCCGCTGGACCCACAGAGGTCCGGACAACACAGCGAGACGAAAGATTTGCGCAACTCTTCACGCGCTTTAACCCAAGTCAAGCGCCAGTCGTAACTTCCATTGAAGTCATGGCCACCTTCGCCTCCAGACGGCGGAGATAATGAGGCAGGTGTGTGAGTGAGGTCCCCCTGTAGCAGGAGGCTGCCAGGTGTCATCTCTACCCTCACTCATCTCTCTCACGTGACACGCCGGATGCTAACTGCTTCAAACTGTTCATGCAGAAATGAATTCCATCAATCTTGTTGATCACTCGAGGATGACGAGTGATTTTGTTGCACAGTGACGAGGTGTTGTCAGGAGAGGCAGAGTCAGGTGTGTACTAGCGTCACCAACACTGCCACACACACCTGTGCTTGTCGCCATGGCGCCGCACTGTACTACATGTGACTCCAGTGTACTGTTGAACACATCAACAGTACACTGGAGTCAGTTACACCTGACTCCAGTGAAGTACACCTGACTCCAGTGAAGTACACCTGACTCCAGTGTACTACACCTGACTCCACTGTACTACACCTGACTCCACTGTACTACACCTGACTCCACTGTACTACACCTGACTCCACTGTACTACACCTGACTCCAGTGAACTACACCTGACTCCACTGTACTACACCTGACTCCACTGTACTACACCTGACTCCACTGTACTACACCTGACTCCACTGTACTACACCTGACTCCACTGTACTACACCTGACTCCACTGTACTACACCTGACTCCACTGTACCACACCTGACTCCACTGTACTACACCTGACTCCACTGTACTACACCTGACTCCACTGTACTACACCTGACTCCAATGTACTACACCTGACTCCAGCGTACTACACCTGACTCCAGCGTACTACACCTGACTCCAGCGTAGTACACCTGACTCCAGTGTACTACACCTGACTCCAGTGTACTACACCTGACTCCAGTGTACTACACCTGACTCCAGTGTACTACACCTGACTCCAGTGTACTACACCTGACTCCAGTGAACTACAACAGTGTACTAGACCTTGACGCTTCAAGCGATGAGTCACAATAACGGGGCTGAAGATATAATGACCAAACTACATCTTAGAAGATGGAGAAACGATGACTTTTCGCTCCGTCCTGGACCAAGTCGTGTGTGATAATATTACTGAAAGTCGCATATTATCGAGTCACATATACGACATGCCTGGAGACCTGCTGCATGGGTAACAGCTTCTCCATACCGACCTAACCAGGCTTTGCGCCCTGGAAAGGACACTCCAGTCTCAGCAACGTCATAGTCTCCTTCCAAAGGCTCCAGGATGTCCACTAAGACTTGATAATGGTCCGGAACTTGCCCAAACGTCTTCGCTCTCTCATCTCCACTCAAGCTGAGAGACCCGGGCCCTGCAGGCCGTCTTGAGTGAATCATATCACCTTGTGAACACTATAAGAGAAATATCTTTACTGAAACTATAACTAAATATATAACTATATCTATATATAACTAAAGATATATTACTATATAAGCCAAAGAACTCTCCCTCATGAAGGATTCGAACCTGAGACGGCTTGGTGAAGCTAGCGGTGGGTGTAGATGTTAACAGAAGCTAATGGTGGGTGGAGATGTTAACAGTAGTTAACAATGGGTGTAGATGTTAACAGAAGCTAACGGTAGGTGGAGATGTTAACAGAAGCTAACGGTGGGTGTAGATGTTAACAGAGGCTAACGGTGGGTGGAGATGTTAACAGAAACTAACGGTGGGTGTAGATACTAACAGTAGCTAAAGGTGGGTGTAGATACTAACAGTAGCTAACGGTGGGTGTAGATGCTAACAGAAACTAACGGTGGGTGTAGATACTAACAGTAGCTAACGGTGGGTGTAGATGCTAACAGAAACTAACGGTGGGTGTTGACGCTAACAGAAACTAACGGTGGGTGTAGATACTAACAGTAGCTAACGGTGGGTGTAGATGCTAACAGAAACTAACGGTGGGTGTAGATACTAACAGTAGCTAACGGTGGGTGTAGATACTAACAGTAATTAACAGTAGCAAACGGTGGGTGTAGATGCTAACAGTAACTAACGGTGGGTGTAGATACTAACAGTAGCAAACGGTGGGTGAAGATGCTAACAGTAACTAACGGTGGGGTGTAGACACTAACAGTAGCTAACAGTAGCAGTGAACGCCGGAAACTAAAAGAAGGTGTTGGTGGTGAGCAACGGTTCTGTTGGAGATTAACCCCCATGTGAGTGACAGCAATGTGTCAGAGTGACACCTGTCAATCACTCAAGGACCAGCTGTCATCCACCTGTCATATGTCACTCTCTCCCAGCTGACAGTGTGAACCATATGTCATTAACCACGGCTGCCTCTGAACAGTAACCGGATGGGTGACCAGATGGACTACCTGGTGATGGATGAACAGACACTGGTGGATGTACCGATGGCTGAGGATGGATGAGTGGTTGATATCATTGATAGCGGAAAAGTGATTCAATTTTAGAAATATGAGAGAAATGTCAACCACAAGAGATTGTTCTGGAAGACTTGGGTTATCTTGTTGATGGATGACGCAGGGGGGTGGTGGATGATGCAGGGTGGTGGGTGATGCAGGGGGTGATGGGTGATGCAGGGTGGTGGTGGGTGATGCAGGGGGTGGTGGGTGATGCAGGGTGGTGGNGGGGGGGGGGGGGGTAGGTGGGAGGGTGGTGAATCAGAACCATCAGTCGGCAACCACTCCCAACACCGCAGATCTCACCCATCATACACTAAGGCACTACGGGGCTCGCCATAGCCCGTGCTACTTCGAACTTTTCTCCAGGTAGCCAATCTTTAACAACACCAGACACCATAGGCAAGCTTCCCCTACGTACAGTACTGGCGGAGTATCTCCCTTGAAAACTAATATATATATATATATATATATATATATATATATATATATATATAATATATATAACTGAAAACTCACACCCCAGAAGTGACTCGAACCCATACTCCCAGGAGCAACGCAACTGGTATGTACAGGGATGCCTTAAACCACTTGACCATCACGACCGGACAAAAGGAAGTGATAGCCGAGGCTATATGAACCACTTCCCCGCCGGCACCTGGATGGTTATCTTGGGCATAGCATTTTATCAAATCACCTCATTTTTGGGGCAACACGTGAGGCTTGTTTGCATTTGTGTTCCTCACGTGTTGCCCCAAAAAATGAGGTGATTTGATAAAATGCTATGCCCAAGATAACCATCCAGGTGCCGGCGGGGAAGTGGTTCATATAGCCTCGGCTATCACTTCCTTTTGTCCGGTCGTGATGGTCAAGTGGTTTAAGGCATCCCTGTACATACCAGTTGCGTTGCTCCTGGGAGTATGGGTTCGAGTCACTTTGGGGTGTGAGTTTTCAGTTGTTCTAGTCCTGGGGACCATTCAGGCTTGTTTGCATATATATATATATATATATATATATATAATATATATATATATATATATATATATATATATATATATATATATATATATATATAAATTTCATAATGTTATATTATTTAATAGAGAGAAAAAAACATTATCCTTATTATTCTGTGCTTTAAACTAAAAACATACATCAGTCTATCCTCCTAAGGTCCCCCAACGTCGAGAAAATGTCGTACTAACGTGCTCCTTAGCTAACCTGCCAGAGGACCGAAAACAGAAAAGGAAAACGGGCAGTTCGTCACTTTCGTCGTTACTTCCATTTTTGTATTACGAAAATTGTTGGTCTTATGTAACGCATACGTGCGAAATGCGACGTTCTTTGTAGGAGGACAGGTTGTAGGAGGACCGGTTGTAGGAGGACAGGCTGTAGGAGGACAGGTTGTAGGAGGTCAGGTTGTAGGAGGACAGGTTGTAGGAGGACCGGTTGTAGGAGGTCAGGTTGTAGGAGGACAAGTTGTAGGAGGACAGGTTGTAGGTCAGGTTGTAGGAGGACAGGTTGTAGGAGGACCGGTTGTAGGTCAGGTTGTAGGAGGACAGGTTGTAGGAGGACAGGTTGTAGGAGGACAGGTTGTGGAGGAGGCAGATGTAGGAGGACAGGTTGTAGGAGGACAGGTTGTAGGAGGACCGGTTGTAGGAGGTCAGGTTGTAGGAGGACAGGTTGTAGGAAGACAGGTTGTAGGAGGACAGGATGTAGGAGGACCGGTTGTAGGTCAGGTTGTAGGAGGACAGGTTGTAGGAGGACCGGTTGTAGGTCAGGTTGTAGGAGGACAGGTTGTAGGAGGACAGGTTGTAGGAGGACAGGATGTAGGAGGACAGGTTGTAGGAGGACAGGTTGTAGGAGGACAGGTTGTAGGAGGACAGGCTGTAGGAGGACAGGTTGTAGGAAGACAGGTTGTAGGAGGACCGGTGTAGGAGGACAGGCTGTAGGAGGACAGGTTGTAGGGGACAGGTTGTAGGAAGACAGGTGTAGGGGACAGGTTGTAGGAGGACAGGTTGTAGGAGGACAGGTTGTAGGACAGGTTATAGGAAGACAGGTTGTAGGAGGACAGGTTGTAGGACAGGATGTAGGAGGACAGGTAGTAGGGAGGACAGGTTGTAGGAAGACAGGTTGTAGGAGGACCGGTTGTAGGAGGACAGGCTGTAGGAGGACAGGTTGTAGGAGGACAGGTTGTAGGAAGAAGGTTGTAGGAGGACAGGTTGTAAGAGAACAGCTGTAGGAGGACAGGCTGTAGGAGAAACAGGTTGTAGGAGGACAGGTTGTAGGACAGGATGTAGGAGGGACAGGCAGTAGGAGGACAGGTTGTAGGAAGACAGGTTGTAGGAGGACAGGTTGTAGGAAGACAGGTTGTAGGAGGACAGGTTGTAGGATTTAGGACAGGTTGTAGGAGGACAGGTTGTAGGACAGGCTGTAGGAGGACAGGTTGTAGGAGGACAGGTTGTAGGAAGACAGGTTGTAGGAGGACAGGTTGTAGGAGGACAGGTTGTAGGAGGACAGGTTGTAGGACAGGTTGTAGGAAGACAGGTTGTAGGAGGACAGGTTGTAGGACAGGATGTAGGAGGACAGGCAGTAGGAGGACAGGTTGTAGGAGGACAGGCTAGGAGGACAGGGTGTAGGAGGACAGGTTGTAGGAGGACAAGTTGTAGGACAGGTTGTAGGAGAGGTTATAGGACAGGTTGTAGGAGGTCAAGTTGTAGGAGAACAGGTGTTGGAGGAAGGGTATAGGTTATAGGGGACAGGTTGTAGGAGGACAGGTTGTAGGAGGACAAGTTGTAGGAGGACAGGTTGTTGGAGGATAGGTTATAGGAGGACAGGTTGTAGGAGGACAGGTTGTAGGAGGACAGGCTCTAGGAGGACAGGTTGTAGGAGGACAGGCTGTAGGAGGACAGGTTGTAGGAGGACAGGTTGTAGGAGGACAGGCTCTAGGAGGACAGGTTGTAGGAGGACAGGCTGTAGGAGGACAGGTTGTAGGACAGGTTGTAGGAGAGGTTTATAGGACAGGGTAGGAGGACAAGTTGTAGGACAGGTTGTAGGAGAGGTTATAGGACAGGTTGTAGGAGGACAAGTTGTAGGAGGACAGGTGTTGGAGGATAGGTTATAGGAGGACAGGTTGTAGGAGGACAGGTTGTAGGAGGACAAGTTGTAGGAGGACAGGTGTTGGAGGATAGGTATAGGAGGACAGGTTGTAGAGAGGACAGGTTGTAGGAGGACCGGTTGTAGGAGGACAGGTTGTAGGACCGGTTTGTAGGAGGAAAGGCTGTAGGAGGACAGGTTGTAGGAGGACAGGTTGTTGGAGGATAGGTTATAGGAGGACAGGTTGTAGGAGGACCGGTTGTAGGAGGACAGGTTGTAGAGGACAGGTTGTAGGAGGACAGGTTGTAGGAGGACAGGTTGTAGGAGGACAGGTTGTAGGAGGACCGGTTGTAGGAGGACAGGTTGTAGGAGGACCGGTTGTAGGAGGACAGGTTGTAGGAGGACCGGTTGTAGGAGGACAGGTTGTAGGAGGACCGGTTGTAGGAGGACAGGTTGTAGGAGGACAGGTTGTAGGAGGACAGGCTGTAGGAGGACAGGTTGTAGGAGGACTGTTGTAGGAGGACAGGCTGTAGGAGGACACGTTGTAGGACCAGTTGTAGGAGAACAGGTTGTAGGAGGACAGGTTGTAGGAGGAGAGGTTGTAGGAGGAAAGGCTGTAGGAGGACAGGTTGTAGGAGGACAGGCTGTAGGAGGACAGGTTGTAGGAGGACAGGCTGTAGGAGGACAAGTTGTAGGAGGACAGGTTGTAGGAGGACAGGTTGTAGGAGGACAGGCTGTAGAAGGATAGGTTGTAGGAGGACAGGTTGTAGGACAGGGTGTAGGAAGACAGGTTGTAGGAGGACAGGTTGTAGGAGGACAGGTTGCATGAGGATAGGTTATAGGAGAACAAGTTGAAGGAGGACAGTTGTAGGAGAACAGGCTGTAGGAGGACAGGTTGTAGGAGGACGGTTGTAGGAGGAAAGGTTGTAGGAGGACAGGTTGCAGGAGGACAGGCTGTGGGAAGACAGGTTGTAGGAGGACAGGTTGTAGGAGGACAGGCTGTAGGAGGACAGGCTGTAGGAGGACAGGCTGTAGGAGGACAGGCTGTAGGAGGACAGGCTGTAGGAGGACAGGCTGTAGGAGGACAGGTCGTTGGAGGACAGGTTGTAGGAGGACAGGTTGTAGGAGGACAGGTTGTAGGAGGACAGGTTATAGGAGGACAGGTTATAGGAGGACAGGTTGTAGGAGGACAGGTTGTAAGAGAACAGGTTGTAGAAGGACAGGTTGAAGGAGGACAGGTTGTAGGAGGACAGGTTGTAGGAGGACAGGTTGTAGGAGGAAAGGTTGTAGGAGGACAGGTTGTAGGACAGGTTATAGGAGGACAGGTTGTAGGAGGACAGGTTGTAAGAGAACAGGCTGTAGGAGGACAGGCTGTAGGAGAACAGGTTGTAGGAGGACAGGTTGTAGGAGGACAGGTTGTAGGAGGACAGGCTGTAGGAGGACAGGTTGTAGGAGGACAGGTTGAAGGAGGACAGGTTGTAGGAGGACAGGTTGTAAGAACAGGTTGTAGGAGGACAGGTTGAAGGAGGACAGGTTGTAGGAGGACAGGTTGTAGGAGGACAGGTTGTTGGATGATAGGTTATAGGAGGACAGGTTGTTGGAGGACAGGTTGTAGGAGGACAGGTTGTAGGAGGACAGGTTGTAGGAGGACAGGTTGTAGGAGGACAGGTTGTAGGAGGACAGGTTGTAGGAGGACAGGTTGTAGGAGGACAGGCTGTAGGAGGACAGGTTGTAGGAGGACAGGTTGTAGGAGGACAGGTTGTAGGACGACAGGTTGTAGGAGGACAGGTTGTAGGAGGACAGGTGTTGGAGGACAGGTTGTTGGAGGACAGGTTGTAGGAGGACAGGTCGTTGGAGGACAGGTTTTAGGAGGACAGGATGTTGGAGGACAGGTTGTAGGAGGACAGGTTGTAGGAGGACAGGTCGTTGGAGGACAGGTTGTAGGAGGACAGGTTGTTGGAGGACAGGTTGTAGGAGGACAGGTTGTAGGAAGACAGGTCGTTGGAGGACAGGTTGTAGGAGGACAGGTTGTTGGAGGACAGGTTGTAGGAGGACAGGTTGTAGGAGGACAGGTTGTTGGAGGACCGGTTGTAGGACAGGTTGTAGGAGGACCGGTTGTAGGAGGACAGGTCGTTGGAGGACCGGTTGTAGGACAGGTTGTAGGAGGACAGGTTGTATGAGGACCGGTTGTAGGAAGACAGGTTGTTGGAGGACAGGTTGTAGGAGGACAGGTTGTAGGACAGGTTGTAGGACAGGTTGTAGGACAGATTGTAGGAGGACAGGTTGTAGGAGAACAGGTTGTAGGAGGACAGGCTGTAGGAGGACAGGTTGTTGGAGGACAGGTTGTAGGAGGACAGGTTGTAGGAGGACAGGTTGTAGGACAGGTTGTAGAAGGACAGGCTGTAGGAGGACAGGTTGTAGGAGAACAGGTTGTAGGAGGACAGGCTGTAGGAGGACAGGTTGTAGGAGGACAGGTTGTAGGAGGACAGGTTGTTGGAGGACAGGTTGTAGGAGGACAGGTCGTTGGAGGACAGGTTGTAGGAGGACAGGTTGTTGGAGGACAGGTTGTAGGAGGACAGGTTGTAGGAGGACAGGTCGTTGGAGGGCAGGTTGTAGGACCGGTTGTAGGAGGACAGGACGTTGGAGGACCGGTTGTAGGACAGGTGTAGGAGGACAGGTTGTATGAGGACCGGTTGTAGGAAGACAGGTTGTTGGAGGACAGGTTGTAGGAGGACAGGTTGTAGGAGGACAGGTTGTAGGACAGGTTGTAGGACAGATTGTAGAATAGGTTGTAGGAGGACAGGTTGTAGGACGACAGGTTGTAGGACAGGTTGTGGGAGGACAGGTTGTAGGAGGTCAGGTTGTATGAGGACAGGTTGAAGGAGGACAGGTTGTAGGAGGACAGGTTGTAGGACAGGTTGTAGGAGGACAGGTTGTAGGAGGACAGGTTGTAGGAGGACAGGCTGTAGGAGGACAGGCTGTAGGAGGACAGGTTGTAGGAGGACAGGTTGTGGGAGGACAGGTTGTAGGAGGACAGGTTGTTGGAGGACAGGTTGTAGGAGGACAGGTTGTTGGAGGACGGGTTGTTGGAGGACAGGTTGTAGGAGGACAGGTTGTTGGAGGACAGGTTGTAGGAGGACAGGTTGTAGGAGGACAGGTTGTTGGAGGACAGGTTGTTGGAGGACAGGTGTTGGAGGACAGGTCGTTGGAGGACAGGTTGTAGGAGGACAGGTTGTTGGAGGACAGGTTGTAGGAGGACAGTTGTAGGAAGACAGGTCGTTGGAGGACAGGTTGTAGGAGGACAGGTTGTTGGAGGACAGGTTGTAGGAGGACAGGTTGTAGGAGGACAGGTTGTTGGAGGACAGGTTGTAGGAGGACAGGTTGTAGGAGGACCGGTTGTAGGAGGACAGGTCGTTGGAGGACCGGTTGTAGGACAGGTTGTAGGAGGACAGGTTGTTGGAGGACAGGTTGTTGGAGGACAGGTTGTTGGAGGACAGGTTGTAGGAGGACAGGTCGTTGGAGGACAGGTTGTAGGAGGACAGGTTGTGGAGGACAGGTTGTAGGAGGACAGGTTGTAGGAAGACAGGTCGTTGGAGGACAGGTTGTAGGAGGACAGGTTGTTGGAGGACAGGTTGTAGGAGGACAGGTTGTAGGAGGACAGGTTGTTGGAGGACAGGTTGTAGGAGGACAGGTTGTAGGAGGACCGGTTGTAGGAGGACAGGTCGTTGGAGGACCGGTTGTAGGACAGGTTGTAGGAGGACAGGTTGTATGAGGACCGGTTGTAGGAAGACAGGTTGTTGGAGGACAGGTTGTAGGAGGACAGGTTGTAGGACGACAGGTTGTAGGACAGGTTGTGGGAGGACAGGTTGTAGGAGGTCAGGTTGTAGGAGGACAGGTTGAAGGAGGACAGGTTGTAGGAGGACAGGTTGTAGGAGAACAGGTTGTAGGAGGACAGGTTGTAGGTCAGGTTGTAGGAGGACAGGTTGAAGGAGGACAGGTTGTAGGAGAACAGGTTGTAGGACAGGTTGTAGGAGAACAGGTTGTAGGACAGGTTGTAGGAGGACAGGTTGTAGGAGGACAGGTTGTAGGACAGGTTGTAGGACAGGTTGTAGGAGAACAGGTTGTAGGACAGGCTGTAGGAGGACAGGCTGTAGGAGGAAAGGTTGTAGGAGTACAGGTTGTGGGAGGACATGCTGTAGGAGGACAGGTTGTAGGAGGACAGGTTGTAGGAGGACAGGCTCTAGGAGGACAGGTTGTAGGAGGACAGGTTGTAGGAGGACAGGTTGTGGGAGGACATGCTGTAGGAGGACAGGTTGTAGGGGACAGGTTGTAGGAGGACAGGCTCTAGGAGGACAGGTTGTAGGAGGACAGGTTGTAGGTGGACAGGTTGTGGGAGGACAGGCTGTAGGAGGACAGGCTGTAGGAGGACAGGTTGTAGGAGGACAGGTTGTAGGAGGACAGGCTGTAGGAGGACAGGTTGTAGGAGGACAGGCTGTAGGTGGACAGGTTGTAGGAGGACAGGCTGTAGGAGGACAGGTTGTAGGAGGACAGGCTGTAGGAGGACAGGCTGTAGGAGGACAGGTTGTAGGAGGACAGGCTGTAGGAGGACAGGTTGTAGGAGGACAGGTTGTAGGAGGACAGGCTGTAGGAGGACAGGTTGTAGGACAGGCTGTAGGAGGACAGGCTGTAGGACAGGTTGTAGGAGGACCGGTTGTAGGACAGGCTGTAGGAGGACAGGCTGTAGGAGGACACGTTGTAGGAGGACAGGCTGTAGGAGGACAGGCTGTAGGAGGACAGGTTGTAGGAGGACAGGCTGTAGGAGGACAGGTTGCATCAAGAAGCGTAACTATGGTCAGACACGGTTGGGCTTGGTCGTCTTAAGCTCGGCCCAGTTGAAGGGCACCTACCTAGGTGTTCCAGGACAATTTGGGTTGAACCACAATGGGTCAAGTTGGACTGACTCGGGTTAGACCATTCTGGGGAGAGTTGATCCGAACCATTTGGTACCGGGTAGTTGGCTGTGGTAGGACTGTGCAGCCCGTCCTCCAAACAAAGATCCAAAAGTGATTCCATCCACCCGCCAAACCCCCTGTTTATGAATGAAAAGCGGTTTATACACGACTCACAACTGTTGACGTTCGAAACATATCCGGAACAAGTGCTTCACTGACGAATTTGTTCGAATCACAACGCTATAAATGCTTCACCCACGTACTACACATACAAATAATCGCCAACAGAACCTAAACACCTAACCTAACCTATCCTATGCCTATATACACAATATGCTAATAATTATAATATTGATTTATATTTGAGAAAATTCCCGTTTTGAATGAACAGCATGTAAAAATTTATGAATGCGTCTGTGGGGTCGACCGGTGGATGTAATGGACTCGAGTCGAGGACGGGTGGACTGTGAGTGAATAATTAACTACTAAACTGATAGTTGACAGGCTGGATGACGTGTAGGAGATGGTCTTAAGATGACAGCTGCATCTTAAGACTCCTCCTTATGACTTAAGACAAGCTGCATGTTACGTTATCGACACCATCGTCAGAGTGTGGCGTGACAATTTCAGCGCCACTTATGAGTCTGCACTCTAACTCCCCCAAGTATTGGACGATATGTAGACAACGCCATCTGTTGGTGATGGCCTGGTATCAGGGAATGGCTTCAGTTTCCTGTCTTAGTCAGAAGGAGAGGTCGATGTGGATGACCTCTGGTGGGTGGCATAGCAAGATCAGCGCCATCTATGTTGTAGCAACAAGCATAATATCAACTCCCCAGGACTGGGGAGTTGATATTATGCTTGTTGCTACAACATAGATGGCGCTGATCTTGCTATGCCACCACCAGAGGTCATCCACATCGACCTCTCCTTCTGACTAAGACAGGAAACTGAAGCCATTCCTGATACCAGGCCATCACCAACAGATGGCGTTGTCTACATATCGTCCAATACTTGGGGGAGTTAGAGTGCAGACTCATAAGTGGCGCTGAAATTGTCACGCCACACTCTGACGATGGTGTCGATAACGTAACATGCAGCTTGTCTTAAGTCATTAAGGAGGAGGTCTTAAGATGCAGCTGTCATCTTAAGACCATCTCCTACACGTCATCCAGCCTGTCAACTATCAGTTTAGTAGTTAATTATTCACTCACAGTCCAAACCGTCCTCGACTCGAGTCCATTACATCCACCGGTCGACCCCACAGACGCATTCATAAATTTTTACATGCTGTTCATTCAAAACGGGAATTTTCTCAAATATAAATCAATATTATAATATATTAGCATATTGTGTATATATAGGCATAGGATAGGTTAGGTTAGGTGTTTAGGTTCTGTTGGCGATTATTTGTATGTGTAGTACGTGGGTGAAGCATTTATAGCGTTGTGATTCGAACAAAATTCGTCAGTGAAGCACTTGTTCCGGATATGTTCGAACGTCAACAGTTGTGAGTCGTGTATAAACCGCTTTTCATTCATAAACAGGGGGTTTGGCGGGTGGATGGAATCACTTTTGGATCTTTGTTTGGAGGACGGGCTGCACAGTCCTACCACAGCCAACTACCCGGTACCAAATGGTTCGGATCAACTCTCCCCAGAATGGTCTAACCCGAGTCAGTCCAACTTGACCCATTGTGGTTCAACCCAAATTGTCCTGGAACAACCTAGGTAGGTGCCCTTCAACTGGGCCGAGCTTAAGACGACCAAGCCCAACCGTGTCTGACCATAGTTACGCTTCTTGATGCAACCTGTCCTCCTACAGCCTGTCCTCCTACAACCTGTCCTCCTACAGCCTGTCCTCCTACAGCCTGTCCTCCTACAACGTGTCCTCCTACAGCCTGTCCTCCTACAGCCTGTCCTACAACCGGTCCTCCTACAACCTGTCCTACAGCCTGTCCTCCTACAGCCTGTCCTACAACCTGTCCTCCTACAGCCTGTCCTCCTACAACCTGTCCTCCTACAACCTGTCCTCCTACAGCCTGTCCTCCTACAACCTGTCCTCCTACAGCCTGTCCTCCTACAGCCTGTCCTCCTACAACCTGTCCTCCTACAGCCTGTCCTCCTACAACCTGTCCACCTACAGCCTGTCCTCCTACAACCTGTCCTCCTACAGCCTGTCCTCCTACAACCTGTCCTCCTACAACCTGTCCTCCTACAGCCTGTCCTCCTACAGCCTGTCCTCCCACAACCTGTCCACCTACAACCTGTCCTCCTACAACCTGTCCTCCTAGAGCCTGTCCTCCTACAACCTGTCCTCCTACAACCTGTCCTCCTACAGCATGTCCTCCCACAACCTGTCCTCCTACAACCTGTCCTCCTACAACCTGTCCTCCTAGAGCCTGTCCTCCTACAACCTGTCCTCCTACAACCTGTCCTCCTACAGCATGTCCTCCCACAACCTGTACTCCTACAACCTTTCCTCCTACAGCCTGTCCTCCTACAGCCTGTCCTACAACCTGTTCTCCTACAACCTGTCCTACAACCTGTCCTACAACCTGTCCTCCTACAACCTGTCCTCCTACAACCTGTCCTACAACCTGTTCTCCTACAACCTGTCCTACAACCTGTTCTCCTACAACCTGTCCTCCTTCAACCTGTCCTCCTACAACCTGACCTACAACCTGTCCTCCTACAACCTGTTCTCCTACAACCTGTCCTCCTACAACCTGTCCTCCTTCAACCTGTCCTCCTACAACCTGACCTCCTACAACCTGTCCTCCCACAACCTGTCCTACAACCTGTCGTCCTACAACCTGTCCTCCTACAACCTGTCCTCCAACAACCTGTCTTCCTACAACCGGTCCTCATACAACCTGTCCTCCTACAACCTGTCCTACAACCGGTCCTCCAACGACCTGTCCTCCTACAACCGGTCCTCCTACAACCTGTCCTCCTACAACCTGTCCTCCAACAACCTGTCCTCCTACAACCTGTCCTCCTACAACCTGTCCTCCAACAACCTGTCCTCCTACAACCTGTCCTCCAACGACCTGTCTTCCTACAACCTGTCCTCCTACAACCTGTCCTCCAACAACCTGTCCTCCTACAACCTGTCCTCCAACGACCTGTCCTCCTACAACCTGTCCTCCAACAACCTGTCCTCCAACAACCTGTCCTCCAACAACCTGTCCTCCTACAACCTGTCCTACAACCGGTCCTCCAACGACCTGTCCTCCTACAACCGGTCCTCCTACAACCTGTCCTCCTACAACCTGTCCTCCAACAACCTGTCCTCCTACAACCTGTCCTCCTACAACCTGTCCTCCAACAACCTGTCCTCCTACAACCTGTCCTCCAACGACCTGTCTTCCTACAACCTGTCCTCCTACAACCTGTCCTCCAACAACCTGTCCTCCTACAACCTGTCCTCCAACGACCTGTCCTCCAACAACCTGTCCTCCAACACCTGTCCTCCAACAACCTGTCCTCCTACAACCTGTCCTCCTACAACCTGTCCTCCAACAACCTGTCCTCCTACAACCTGTCCTCCAACAACCCGTCCTCCAACAACCTGTCCTCCTACAACCTGTCCTCCAACAACCTGTCCTCCTACAACCTGTCCTCCCACAACCTGTCCTCCTACAACCTGTCCTCCTACAGCCTGTCCTCCTACAGCCTGTCCTCCTACAACCTGTCCTCCTACAACCTGTCCTCCTACAACCTGTCCTACAACCTGTCCTCCTACAACCTGTCCTCCTTCAACCTGTCCTCATACAACCTGACCTCCTACAACCTGTCCTCCCACAACCTGTCCTACAACCTGTCGTCCTACAACCTGTCCTCCTACAACCTATTCTACAATCTGTCCTACAACCTGTCCTACAACCTGTCCTCCTACAACCTGTCCTCCTACAACCTGTCCTCCAACAACCTGTCTTCCTACAACCGGTCCTCATACAACCTGTCCTCCTACAACCTGTCCTACAACCGGTCCTCCAACGTCCTGTCCTCCTACAACCGGTCCTACAACCTGCCCTCCAACGACCTGTCCTCCTACAACCTGTCCTCCTACAACCTGTCCTCCAACAACCTGTCCTCCTACAACCTGTCCTCCAACGACCTGTCCTCCTACAACCTGTCCTCCAACAACCTGTCCTCCTACAACCTGTCCTCCTACAACCTGTCCTCCTACAGCCTGTCCTCCTACAACCTGTTCTCCTACAACCTGTCCTCCTACAGCCTGTCCTTCTACAACCTGTCCTACAACCTGTCCTCCTACAACCTGTCCTCCTACAACCTGTCCTCCAACAACCTGTCCTCCTACAGCCTGTCCTCCTACAACCTGTTCTCTACAACCTGTCCTCCTACAATCTGTCCTACAACCTGTCCTACAACCTGTCCTACAACCGTCCTCCTACAACCTGTCCTCCAACAACCTGTCTTCCTACAAACGGTCCTCATACAACCTGTCCTCCTACAACCTGTCCTACAACCGGTCCTCCAACGACCTGTCCTCCTACAACCGGTCCTCCTACAACCTGTCCTACAACCGGTCCTCCAACAACCTGTCCTCCTACAACCTGTCCTCCTACAAACCTGTCCTCCAACAACCTGTCCTCCTACAACCTGTCCTCCAACGACCTGTCTTCCTACAACCTGTCCTCCTACAACCTGTCCTCCAACAACCTGTCCTCCTACAACCTGTCCTCCAACGACCTGTCCTCCTACAAACCTGTCCTCCTACAACCTGTCCTCCAACATCCTGTCCTCCTAAAACCTGTCCTCCAACGACCTGTCCTCCTACAACCTGTCCTCAACAACCTGTCCTCCAACACCTGTCCTCCTACAACCTGTCCTCCTACAACCTGTCGTCTACAACCTGTCCTCCTACAACCTGTCCTCCTACAACCTGTCCTCCTACAGCCTGTCCTCCTACAACCTGTCCTCCTACAACCTGTCCTCCTACAACCTGTCCTCCTACAACCTGTCCTCCTACAACCTGTCCTCCTACAACCTGTCCTCCTACAACCTGTCCTCCAACAACCTGTCCTCCTATAACCTATCATCCAACAACCTGTCCTCTACAACCTGTCCTCCTACAACCTGTCCTCCTTCAACCTGTCCTCCTACAACCTGTTCTTACAACCTGTCCTCCTACAACCTGTCCTCCTTCAACCTGTCCTCCTACAACCTGTCCTCCTACAGCCTGTCCTCCTACAACCTGTCCTCCTACAACCTGTCCTCCTACAACCTGTTCTCCTACAGCCTGTCCTCCTACAGCCTGTTCTCTTACAACTGTCCTCCTACAACCTGTCCTCCTATAACCTGTCCTACAACCTGTCCTCCTACAACCTTTCCTCCTACAACCTGTCCTCCTACAAACTGTCCTCCTACAACCTGTCCTCCTCAACCTGTCCTTCTACACCTGTTCT
>WNGS01095411.1:0-37615 GCA_020271785.1 Procambarus virginalis
TATTCCCTCCCGCCCTGCAATATTTCCCAACATTTTATTCCCTCCCTCCCATGGAGAGAGAGGACTCTCCATGTACTTGCAGGTGTGATGTCAAGCTGATCGGCTGGTAGTTTTATATCTACTTTCTGCTGCCTTGAAATAGGAGGGACATTCCATATTTCAAATCTAGGAGAGGACTACCCTATGGTCCAGAGATTTTGTGTCAAGTACTTTCAGCGGTAGGCATAGTTCTTCTGCCAGTTCCATTAAGACTTTGGATTTAATTCCATCCACACCTGGGGGCTTTTGAGTCTTTTAGCCTACTTCATTTGAAAGGCGCTGTTTTTATGTTCTTTGGTCTTAATAGAGTACATTCTGGAGTGCAGTCACTAGTTTCATTGCCCTAGATTTGTGTGCAAATATTTTTAGTCATAAAATGCTGCATTCAGATGTTACATTTATTTAGCGCCACTTGTGCTTTATTAAAAAGTGAAGGACCTGTCACGACTACTGTTATCATCAGCAAAGCTTAGCAATTTAACTCCTACAAATGTCATTTTAACATCCATATAGAAAACCTCGTTAACAAGAATAGGACTGAGGACGACTCCTTGTGGAGTACCATTCTCATACAAGTGTAGTCTGACACTAGGCCTTTCAGCTTTACTTTGGCATACCTGTGAATCTTGACTCCATGCATTTTTCTCTTTACAATTTTATAATTAATGTGTAAAAATGCTTGTTGGCTTGCAAGTTTGAAGACTCTTCCTTCCTATTGCCATGCAGTTTGCAGTACCTACTATAGTAAAACCAAATATATTCATATATGGTCTCCAGTCTTTCACAGCAGCCTCTCTACGACCATCAGTTCTGCAATTTTTCTAATACATGATGTTACTGAAATAGGTCTGTAATTGCCATTGCCTTTCGGTTTAGTAATCGGAATGATGTCTACATGTGCATTATTGAATATGTAATGTTATCAGCACGAGGTGTGTTATTGCCACCATTTTTTTTTGGGGGGGCTCTGATTAGTTTTGTTTTAGTAAAGGGAGTATCACATTCGTCACATGTACCTATGCTCTCTTGAATGGCCGTCAACCCTTCCAGTTTTTCATTTCTGCCTTCTGACCATTGCAGGATTTTAATGTCCCTATATCTTTCCAGACTACAATGCATGCTCATTTTGAGTGACAACATTCACACCATCTTGCCTCCTTTTACTCTTCAGAAACTAACTTCTGATATCATTGTTCTAAGCAAAGTTCCTCTTCTGGTGTGCGGTTTCTTTAGAGATGTTTTTTGTTTTCTGAAGATGTTGACTGTGGTTTTGTTCTTTAATTTCCTACTATGAAATAAATAGTTCTTATGTTTTGTGTTTCCTGGGATAATGACTAGAATAGCTGTTTCAGCAGCTGTAATGGCTTTCTGGAGATTGGTCCATATGTCCGAATCCTTGGGGCGAGTATGTAGCATGCCATTTTTCAAGCTCGTCCTGGTATATATTTCAGTTGGCCTTTATATTACATTCCATGTAGGTTGTACAGGTGGTGTAGGAGATCTTTATGTTTAGTGTTGTAATAGTATCATAGTGGTCACTGGTCATCACCGGATCTACTTCACACTTCGCCTGGTGCTCGAGTGCAGTCGAGATTAACTTTAGAACCTCCTTCAATGTGTGGAGGAGGGGGGGGGGGTCCCCAGAGGTTGAGAAGTGTAATCTCAGGTACTCTCTAGATCTTTAGCAAAATGGCACTTGTCTGCATTGTCTTGCCCAGTCACACCTACCTCCTGATTAAGAGCATTAAAATCCCAGGGTAATAATTGTATCATGCACCTCCATGGCAAGCACTTCCTGCTAGTTTACATCAGGGGCTTGTAGAATATATACGAGGAGCTCGATATTAGCCATATTCACCGTTACTGTTAATACCTCTACTCATCACCACACGAACCTGGGTCTATTTCTTCTTTGGGATGGTTTTAATCTACGAGGATCATTAACCCATCGTCTCCCTGTTCATGCAGTAAATATATTGGTGATATCCAGCTAATCTGAAGGATTTCGTGGCTGGGTAGACAGTTTCTTGTAAAACTATTACATCTGCTTTTGTACCGATTGCAGCATCCTGAGGAGTGGGGTTTTATTTCCAAGACATCGTTTGTTCCAATGAATTCGTAATGAACAGACAACGGTTTCTGTTGGTGTGCCTTTCCTAGTAGAACTCCTCTTCGGATCTACCACCATATTCTCCACTTCGCTAGCAGTGTCGCTGCAAATCGGACTGAATGATTGTTTATATCAGTTCCTGTGTTCTTGTGAACTGGTCTACATGCACGATATTTCTCCATTATTACTCAGCGATTCTTGGTCTTTTGTTGAGAGGCATCTGCGTCATCTGTAACCATTGGTAATGATCATGACCATGATCTACAATGTTTTCAGCTGGACCTCCGTAAAAAACAATCTGTTTTATAGACTGAAAAAGGTTGTATTTTGTTTCCATGTTGTATTTCTGCAGTGGTTTTGTGCATTTTCTGATTTGGAGTTGTGTGATGAATTGTGTTCTATGAGCGTTGGCTTCTGTTGTGGCTGTGCACGGGTGTTCCAGACAATGTTGGTGTATGTACTGCTGGTCTGATTATCCTGACCTAAGCTGCCTGCACTTTCCGTGTAGTAGTTCTCCAAGCATAATGTTTCCTCAACTTGGACATATGGCTGTTGTGGTCTGGATTAACTTGTGCTTGGCTGTACAGTTTTTGGTTGGATGTCTCAGGCTGCACACATCTCTCCTGCCCGGTGCAGCGTGTTTGATGGTGGCCGTATTTCTGACACCTGAAGCAGCGCAGGTGTTCCAGGACCATGTCAATACATTCCCTAAATTTCAAGAATGAATATTTCTGGAGTATGTCCCATAACAGTCACCGGAACCTGACGTGTCACTGCTTTGCATTCAAGATTTCCCTGTGTTCTAGGATTGGATCCAGAGGAAAGTCGACTGGATATTCCAACAGCACGACGTTTGTGCGTCTTTTTGAAGGGTCCAGCTTTTCGAAGCATTCAGGTTTTCCTTGCAGGAATGTTACCGTATCTCGGTAATTTGCAGTCTTTTTGGTCTGGTTGTCATTTTTTAATAATAATTCTCTTTAACGTTGACCGTGATGGAATTTTTGAGCTCTGGTTGGCGCTTTTCCATTGTCGTTACTATGCCTTATGCTGTAGGGAAGTTGTCTGTGTGAATTATGGGTTTTGGAATTTTGCAATTCTAAGTCTGCAATTTGGAAAGATGTGCAGAGTGACAATGGCTGGTGTGTGACTGGTGCTGTTCTCTCTAGGTACATTATGTCTGGATTCTTGCTGATCGAAGTACCGGGAGTAGCCTCGATAGCAGTTTTCTTCTCTACGTGCTCTACCTCGGTGAACTGTCCTCCTCGTTGTCTGAAAACTGCTTCCATTTCCTCTATCCTCGACTTCCTGTTGACGTTTCTCCGTAGTGAGGGCCGATTCACATTCCTACCTAATAACCGAGACTCCTAGGTCTGAATAAATTTATTTCCCTTCAACGGAGGTCGTAAAATGACTTTCCCAGGTGGAATCTGGGATACCTAACACCTAGTTTAGCAGTTTGGTCTACTTTTCACTTATCCTCAGTACACCTTTAAAGGTGTGTCATGGTGGCGCTGCTCACAGGGTATCGACCTGCTCAGTGATACGGCCCTCACACACGAAAATAGACCATTGTGAGCCGGTGACCCGACCATTGTGGTAACTGTGTGCAAAACTAGCCACGTCTACAACAGATAGTCTGCAACGGTATTTATCCAAGAATTGCATTAGAAATCTGCAACGTTACTTCCAAACAATATTGCAGCACGCACTCCTGGCGGTCGGACACAAACACAGTCAACATGTTACATCAAGAGCTTTGAATCTGGGTATTGGTGGGTTGTTTCCTTACAAAACGGCGAGGGTTTGAGCTGATAGTTGTTCAGAATCTTCAGTTTTCCAGAGAACAGACCAGTGTGCGGCCTGCTGTACCAATGACGTCGGTGGCGAGTCTCATGGCTGGTGATCGGCTCATCCTAGTAATGTAGGTCATTATGAGCTTTCTCCACAGCCTATAGTTCTTAGTTACGACTACCTCTCGCCTGATGCTTCACTATTCTTAATTTATATTATATATACGTTCAATTCTTAATGGATAGACCAAGCCATTATGTAATATTTATTAGTCTTGCCTTTACACAGAAAACATTTGATCCCTCCCATTATTAAAGATTCTAGAATACACTCCTGCGCCACGCACTCTGGAGGACACACATATGCAGTCAACATGTAACCAACAGCTATGGAAATCCCTTTCCTCGTATCACTGGAGATTGCCGCGAACCCAGAATGTTTCGTCTGGGAATATTTATACAAGCACATTAAGTCCAACAGATGCTATGCATGGATGTTCCAAGAGTAGCGAGGGCAGCCAAGTACATATTCGTACATGTCCCCGACTGTGTACGCCACCNGCGTCGAAGACTGTCATGAAAGAGGAGGAGAGAGCGCGGGGAGGTAGACGAGAAGGTCAGAGAGAGCAGCAATGAGGGTAAAGAGGGTTTCAGTCTGCTTTCACAAACTGCCACCTAGGGAGGAGAGGGGAGTGCGAAAAGAGAAAAGGTAACAAGGATGGGGAAATGGTCACTGCCATGGAGGTCATCATGGACCTACCACGTGAAATGACGGATTTAAAATTGCTGGGAATGCGTCCAGTACGGGAGGGAAGAGACGCCACCGAGAGCGAGAGACCACCTTAGCCCACAAACACGCTAGAGAGAACGATCCTGCAAAATCATAGTGTGGTCGAGCACCAACAACTCCTGTTATCTACTACAAACTTTGCTAATTAAAGGAAGAGTATTTCTGCTTGTTAGACAAATATAGTGATCACTTAACTAATAAACTGACTGGTTATAGAGCGGGCTACCCACCCAGAACAGGTAAGAATTATTTCAGGTTAATTTGTTCTGTACATTTCCCCATGTAAGCACAGGCATATAATTATGCCTGTTCCTCCCTCGTCTCATCTTATTGGCTATTCATCCCAGTGCCACCTCTTGAGTGGCTTAATCTTCATCAATTAATCGTCTCATCACAATCGACTACATAATGATCCAGAATGGGCCGAAACGTCGTTGCCCATTCATCTTCTAGTGTGTGGTTTGGTCAACTAAACAACATTCTTCTTTCATTGTTATGTCAAATATATTTGTTGCTGGTTATTACTTTGTCATTATTCGGCATGGGGAGAGACAAGTAGAAGTTAAATGACTACATTATCTTTGTGTATCATGAGGCATTCTCAGTCGCCATTAAGGCCTTGACCATGAGTTTCAGCCCACGTGACGGAGTCTCTTGCCTATTACCAGGCTATATTCTACATTACAGCTAAGCTGTATTCTCTCTAATCCAGTAATATTTAGTAGGCTAACAATTGTAGCAAATTTCCATTAGTTGATTAATTTTGATAGGCAATGTGTATTAAACCCTCGAATTTGTGAAAGAGGAAAACTAGCAGGATAATTTCTAATAAAGTCCAATAAAAATTCCAATAAAAATTAAATTCAATATTTTAATAAATAAACAAAAATTCTTGTTGAGAGATTTCCCCACACCTCCCTCAACATCTCCAGGACTCGTCTCTTCTGGCTACTCTCGTGCCCGGGCAGAAACGTCGCACGAGGAATGGAAGAGGAGTATGTTCACTGGAACGTGAGGATTCTCTCGAAATGGTGGAGACCAGCAGGGTGTGCTGGTGTCTAATGTGGCTTGTTTGAAGTCAGTGGTTGTGATGAGGTTCCCTCCTCATCACAACCACTGGCATCCCTTTGTGGGTAGGCCGGTGTGGGGGGGGGGGGGTGCTGAGACTGTAGGCAGCAGTCATGATGGTCATGATTTGTGCTTAGTTTTGAAGTGGGGTCTGTCACGCCTGGAGCCCCGCCTCCAGGCGTGCCTCTGTCCAAGGTGCCCGAAAGATTTTCAGAGGCTGGTGTTGATTCTTTGCGTGGAGTTTCGGCTCGTCTTGACCGGCCGGGCCTTGACAGATAGGTGGTGTGTAAATATATACTTCCGATGACTCCTCATTAAATTTGTGCCTCCATTAATGACAACGGGCAGCGTTCCATGGCGGCTGATCTCGGTGCTTCATAGGCAGGAGGTTGATGTGGCTTTTGTTCAGAAACACAATGTTCGGTGTGTAGCTTTGTTACATTAGTTGGAGGAGTAGTAGTATTCTGTTTTGTTAAATCTGTTACAAATGTTGAAATGGGGTACGATAATCCTTCTTTCCAAGCAGGCGCCTATTTCTGTGTTGCACACGGAAATGGACTAGGATGGCAGCATTTTGTTGGTCAGGATCTCTATGATGGTGGCGATACCTTTATCGCCACCATCCTTTATAACCTCCTCACAGATGCAGTGAACACAGAATGAAGGCTTAAAATTAGAAAGTAAGTTTATTTTGAATCGCGTTACTTTTTTGGCAATGGTAATGTTAAGACCCACAAACCTGGATAAACCCTTAGGCCTAAAATTTCGCAGATCCCCAAGACAACTTATACACTCGCAAGATATTGAACCAAATAATCTCAATGCCTCCCAACCACGGGAGGCATTTAAATCTAGCAACTAATTCATCGTTTTTAAAATGAGAAAACCCCACAAGATCTTTTGCTTTCCTTGGCCTTGACAGTCTTCATTAACGTACCAGTGTTAAGGACCCTTTAACATGATATTCTATACACAGTAATCACACTAACGTGACTGCATCAGTGAGAAAATCCGTAAGAGCCCTGATGAGGGTTCGAACCTATGCAGTGGGTGTTCCCATGCATGCCCTGGTTCGAAACATCACAGTTCCTACGGATTTTCTCACTGATGCAGTCACGTTAGTGTGATTACTCTGTATTAAAGGAGGAGAGTCAGAGGGAGAACATTCCTGGATGACAGAGCCAGAGTGCATTGGGGGGGGGGGGGAATGTGTGAAACTCCTGGCCCAGCTTCAGTAGAAGCCTCAGGAAATCCTTGTATGTTCAGTAGAACTCCAGGATGCAACCCTTATACCATGTCGTTGACTAGGGCGTGTGTGGGGGAACACCCACGACATAGGTTCGTACCCTCATCACGGCTCCTATGGATTCTCTCATTAATACTGTTTCCTCTTTGCTTCTAGCTGAAGATCTTTGGGTGCACTACACTGTAATCTGAGAGTACCTCAGGTGTATACACCCTGTTTAAGCAGCTGTTCCCCAAGTTGAAGCGAGTTATCGCAGTTATCCATATGTTAATGGTAACCTTTGCTCCTCAGTGGTGCAATCAAACTCATAACCCTTTGAATTGTTGTCCTAATTCCTGCATATACTTCAAAATCAAAGATGTAACCAGTCTTTGATTCTGCTAGCATGTACAGCTCTACTCCATAATTATCAGGTTTATTTGGATTAAAATCTTTGGGAGATTGACGGCTCCACCATGTCATTGTGCCTTCATTCAGACAGATGTTTGAGTAATGTAGCAAGTTTTGATTTTGTTTGTTAGATATACCATTAATGTTCTAATTTTAATGAGTGTCTGTACTGTCTTCGGGAATGGCATTGTTATGAGTATGAAAATACTTTGCAATCGTTACATAATGCTTTGAAGTCATACAAAAACAAAGATTTTGTTTTTGCCACATTTTACCAGTTTGCCAGAACATTGACATCATTGGCACCTTCACAATTCCCATCAACTTTATCAGTTCCAAATATCTGGCAAGCTCTTTTACATTCACTTCGCACTCATTCTTTACTAGGTTAGAAGCATTGAACATGCTTTGTGATGCAAATTAAATTTCTTTCATATGCCAAATGCTTCTGTAAATCTCTCATAATAAATAAATCCCAGAGGAGTGGTTAGTGTTGGGACAGTCAAGCCTGGTGTTTCAGTAAAACTCTGAACAAATTGTGCAGTGTTGTCAGTAGATCAGGCTTCGCTAGAACTGGTATGTGGGGTTCTAGTGGTAAATGAATCTCCTGCACGTGGAGCTGTAACAATAGCCAAATCAACATCACTATTCATTTTGTATCGCATCCTCACCTGCTGTTTCTGCCACTTAACTATCAACATCACATTATTTACACTTTGAAAATATTAGAGGGGCTGGTCCCAAACCAGCACACAAAAATAAAACCACAAGAGACCAGAAAGCCCGGCATTATGTGCAGAATACCCTTTTGAGAAGCAGAGATGCAATAGGTACTCAAAGAACTATCAACATCAGAGACTGTTCAACATGCTTTCACTACCCAAAGGACATAACTAGCCGACCCCTTGCAGCGTTCACGAGAGCTTGATAAGCACCTCCAAAGGATACCTGATCAATCAGGCTGCAATTCACATATGCTGCGAGCAGCTGCGTCCAACACCCTGACTGACCAGTCCTGCAACGAAGAGGCCTGGTCCACAGACGTTCAGCCCCGAAATCATCACCAGGAAAATGCAAGGAAAGGTATCTCTCACTTTCTGCAGTCACGGTCACAGCCTGAAAATTCATTAATTATAGTCAAACTTTGTTGGCGAGTTTCCAGAGTTAATACTACTTGCGAATACTCGCTAGCTTTTCCATAAGGCTTTTTTTTTCATTTTTTCGAGATGGATTTGCTCTTTTTTATCACTATCCACCACAGTAAATTTTCAGTCTTTATAAAGACAGAAAAAACAGGAAACTGCACAAGTTTCGGAAACGTTGGGACGTATTTTAAAACAAGTCCCATAATAATCGGACAATAAATGGGTTTTTAACATTTTATTTCCATGATGGAGACTAACCTCATGGCTCTGAACATGTAAGTTTTGTAAATCATTGAGCGAACGTCATCGACCTAGAAAAGTGCATATTATTAATTAACAGCCGACTTGTCATACGAGGCGAAAAGTTTCTCCTGGTCCACATCTCTGCACTGCTTCAGCTGCTGTCTTCTATCACGTCACTCCCTCACCAGCTATCCTCCGGTTTTGGGTGCACCCTTCAAACCACCATTTTCGGTAGTCTAGGGAGTTGCGCCTGAGCTGCCGTGGGGTATAGACGTGTTGCCGAGCCCTCCGTTAGTTGGTGGTTGTTTGCCGAGCCGCTGGGGATGTGGGCGTCCCCACCCTCCCTGCAGTTGCCGTTTGGCTGGTGTTGACGTAGCACACTTGCGATGGGAGGCCGCCTTCCCCTGTTGTGAGTGAACTCTGTGGACCTTGAGTTTACAGGCCGTGTTGGTTACCCAGTCGTTGAGCTTGTCATGTGTGACATGCTCTGTGTCCCGGTGGACGACGTCTATGGGATTGAGCTGGTAACTGCTCACCGGGTTATTGTCAAATTAGTGGGAGAGGTGGTGTACCGTGAGTTCCTCTGCCGTTATGAGGGGCGTTCCTTGTCGCTGCCGGATGGTGCCGGCTCTGTGACCATTACGGACCGTAGTGATGCCCAGACACATGTGAGTGTGCATGGGGCACCCTTGGAGTTTCCCCTAGGACCTACTCCGGCGATACTTCCTGCAGTTTAACGCTGTCATCAGTGTGTAGGTGAACACGCTGTCCTTGGGGAGGTATAAGGGTATGCGTACGAACATTCGTTCCCTTGGGATGCGATTGAGGTCTGACATTACTTCTTCAGTCCGGCTTCTGGGGTACTACGTCCGGGTATACTATGCCCATCAACCCCATACCTGTTTTCAGTGTGGCCTGTTGGGGCATCAGGCTGCTGGGTGCTCCGGGGCTGCAGTCGCTCCTGTGAACCTGTTCCGGGAGGAGGATTTCCCACCGCTCCCTGTTGGGGTGGATTCCGTGGGCGAGGGTGTGGACGTCTCGTTGGCTGATACAGCTCCCCCTGCGTCGCCCAGCGGTCCTCCGGATGATCCGGCCCCTCCTCCGGATGTTACGGTGCCGTTGGCTGATCTTCCTGCTCCTGTTGCTGTCCCAGCTGCTCCCGTGAGTCTTCCGGATGGTCTCTGCAAGTCGCCGACATCTTCATCTTCCTCATCTGCTGCTGCGACTGGCCCTCGCCAGGTGTCACGGCTGTGCTGGGTGCTGGGGGGGGGGGGGGGGGGACTGCGGAGCATCTGGATGTGTGCGGCCCGGTTCCCCCTGTGGTTGAGGCTGCTGCCGTTCTGCAACGGGCGTCGGTTCGCACGGCTTGTGAGGCCCATGGTTCTGGGTCCACCTCGAGCTCTGAGGATGTGCGGCCGGAGCCGAAGCATTCCCGGCGTTCTTCTACCGCTTGGGCAGATGTGGAGGATTTCAACGCTGGTGGATCTTTGGGCGATGATGTGGTGGTTCCGGATGCTTCGCGCTCTACGTCGATGGTGGTTGCTGACGTCCATGTGCCTGCTGATGACAATGTTTGTGCAAATTGTTTACCTCCTGATATTTCTTCTGCAGAAGGTTCTCCGCAGTGGGAGGTGGTCGCTCCTACGGACGTGGGTGGTGAGGGTGCTGGTGCGGGCCGAGGCCTCGTGCTGGTGCTGAAGAAGGATGCCCGGCGTGGGGGGTCCCTGCAGGTGCAACGTCCTGTGGTTGACGCGGGGCCCTGTGAGGCAGCCGAGGAGGCTCCCAGTGGGAAGAAGCCCCTCCCTCTCGTCTTGGCCTCCGGCGGGGTGTATGATGCTGAGAACCCCTTGCTGTTTGACATTGTTGACCGCGTGCATCCTGTTCCATGGAGCCCTTCTTCTGTCTGGGTTCCGCAGGCTCAGTGTTTTGTTGTGGGTGTGCCGGAGTTGATGCCTGATCCTCGTACAGTTCATAGTAACCCTGTTCCGGATAACATGTTGCTTTGGGAGGCGTATTGTGTTCGATTCCCGGCGGCGGAGTGGCCGGATAAGTATGAGCATTTTGAGTAGTCTGTGATTGCTGTGTGTTTGGTGTGTGAATGGGACCTGTGGTTTGTTATGCTTTGTGTTGTAATTATTGTGCGCCATTCAGGCTGGTGTTATGTTTCGTTCTCATGACCTTGTTTTATTGTATTTCTTAGCATGCATTGCATGTAAATATAATAATAATAAAAAATCTGTAGTCTCAGTGGGTACTCATTAGCTTCACATTCAAGCTTCCTCACAGCTGAGCCGTCCACTACTGGGCTTCCTCGTAAGTGTCACAGGTCACGTTCCCAGGTACTTTCCCGAACCTTTCAGAGTGTTTTTCCTTTTTTCTTTTTTTCCCTTTTAGAGGAATGCTGTTGCAAAGGCTTGTTGCTCTACTAGTCAACTCGCCACCCCCCCCCCCCTCTGTCAGTTTCCGACAGCTACACCCCCGTGTAGCTGTAGGAAACTGACTTCCCACACTAATAACCTACACATGCGCCGAGAGCCACACAACCACTGTCACTACTTGTTGGCCAATACTTAACACTGTCTGCTGACCAATAGTTTCTCAGCTTCGACAGAGCTCTTATCACTGCCCTCCCGCATCAGTGAGTAATATTTCGTGTCAATGCATTTTTTCAGAGTTTCAGTGAACAATTTTACTGGCCATTTTCACACTGGCACTTCCTGAACAAATGTCACTGGTCACCGACTTACAGACTCTCTCACTTCGTCAGGACTGCCTTAAGACCTGGAGGGTAACACTTCACTACCCACATTTACTCCTAGACTTGTGGCTGATGTCCTTAGTCACTTCATAAGGCTGTGAGACGACCCCTCACTAGGGCCTCCATCAGTCTTACCTGTTCAGCCTCATCATATCTGCTCTTCATATCTGCTTCTGCTCTTCAGAAGGTCATCGGCTACTACTCTAGTAATTCAGAGGTCTATTGTTTCCTCTATAAAGGTTAACTACAGCACAAAAGGGAATCCTGCAAAAATCTTTAAGCACTCAATCATACATCCTTCCATGTCCAGGTCTGAGGTAACAGTGACAGTTAGGGCCTATGAGCTGTCTCGTAGCTTGTTTGGCTCGCTTGTGATGTCAGAAATTTCTGACACCCAAAGCACTTGCCCGTAACGCAGCAAGATTAATGTGTTGTTTTAGGTAATTAAATTTACTAAATTTCTAGCGAGGAAGCGCAAAAAAATGGTGGGCTATTAAAGTGTACTTCCATCCCAAGCTGAATTTCCACATCCGTGACATGTTGCTTCACGGGCAAAATAATAATCACGTCACGTATTCAGTATTTCTTAAATGTGCTTTTAATCACGGAAAACCTTTCGATCCAATGTTATGAACAATGGAAAATTGTTCTCTGGTATTTGATTTAAAATATTAGGGCGAAAAAGGACGTCAATATCGTCTCGTTAGTGAACGAGATAAATAGAATGAGAATGCGTCGCTTGCGCACAGTCTCTCACGTCAACACGAGCTTTCCACCTCTGGCCCTGTTGAAGCATGCCAACTAGCATCGTCTAATATGTGGGTCATCCGAAGTACCACGGCTCCCAGAATTTCTGCTAGCTTCACCCAAGGGAAATTGTGTCCAGTTGGTTAATAACATTCTACTGGGATTTATGGTTATATTTACCCTTGATAAAATTAACCAGCCGTTACGCCGCAGGAGAATTTAAACAGTAAATTTAGGCCTAAATAGGAAGCTAGTCTGCTCATTTGAGATTAACTGGGGAAATATCAGCATTTGCAGGAGTTACATTGTATGTTATCCACATAATGTAGAGAAGCAACCTGGGAGCACGCCGCCTCAACTTAGGTTTACTGGCGCCTCATGGAGCCTAATTGGCCTCGACACAACAACTAGGCGAAAATTTGGACCGAGTCTCGAAAAATTTCCACTCGAGCAAATCAACTCTGTAGCTAAGCCCTCCTAACTTAGTAATTGATAATTGTAGTCTACTAACTTTAAAGAAATTTGTTAATTACCATGATTTACTAACTTCATGATTACATCATATTATAAGGTTGATTTAGCAATATTAAATCAACCTCCCAAGGTTGTGTAAGTGATAATGCCTAGTAGGTCTTTAAATCAATCATACAGTTCACTCAGTTATAACTATTAATATAAATAAAGACCTGCTGGGAAATTCCCACACGTGATAATCTCGGGTCAACTTTAGATTGGAGGAAGGTGCAGGGCTGTGGTCAATCATGTATCTTGCTACATCCTGGGTATCCCAGGGTCACCGCTCAAGGGTGGAGACCTACTCGCCTTTAACCGTCACAAGCTCCAAATTGGGGAATAGGCTAATACCTGCCCTTGCAAATTCTTTAAAGCTTAATTTGTAAAAATCTTTATACTCGCACTTTTCTCACAAACTAAAAAATTCTTTTGGTCACCTAGCACGTTTGTAGGGTGGATTTGAATATCTTTCCACCTCTGGCCTGCTTGTGCTGCTCAAGACCTGTCTCAACCATATCCTTACATTTAAGTAATTGAAGCCTGGTGTAATACCAGGCTTAATGATTCCATTCTTCAAAATAAGTGGTTCATAGTTGGTCAAATTCTTGTAACCTCCCACAGATCCTGAGGTTGCAGCTGCGGTGTTGTGGTCACTACATCTTCTGCATTCGTCTATCTCTTAATTATTTGCTTATTCTATGCAATATTCTGGTATGTAAATGTTCACATGTTTTCTCTTGGTTACAAGTTTTGCAGCTTCATCTACAAAGGCATTCCCCCAGTATTCTTACATGACTTGGCATCCAGTTGGTAATTATTATATTACGTAAGTATTATATTAAGCCTAAGACTTAATCAATATTACGTTTTAGCCATAATATTTTCGTCCATCTGGGAGCCCCTGTTATGTCTTGCATTGCTTCGTTTGGAATAACCACAACAAATGCCCAATAGCCAGTAGAAGGAGGGAGTAAGGCAAGTAAAACATTAACACTGTCCTGTTCCTAGACGGGCCCCTGTGATTGCTATCATATTCAGTTGCAATTTTGCCTTTCTCAGATATTGAATTTCCTGTGTGAAGGTCATCTTAGAATCTATCCATACGCCAAGATATTGGCATCGAGTAAGCCACTGTAGATTAATGTCTTGAATTAACAAGGTGCCTGATTTACGAGAGGACCACTAACCCTAGTGGCCTCGAAGACAGGAAGCCGGCGGCATGTCGAAGGTCCCCATCATTTGCCTTTATGATCTTTTCCATGTATATTTTAAAACAATTTTGGCAGTTATGTATTTGTTGGGTAGGCGTTTCAATGGATTAATGTGAACTGTAGGTGAAAAAGCATCTCCTGTTCTCAGTCCTACATTGTGGCTGGATGAGCTTGAAACCGTTGCGCCTTGTTTGTGATACATCTGACCGTCTGAAGAAAATATCCGGAATCTACATCCTTTAACCTGTTCAGTATTTTTAAAGTTTCAATGAGATCCGTCCTGTAATGCCTGGTTTGCAGTGTTAGTCCTGTGGCCTTCAAACGTTCATGATATGAGAGATGACTGGCGCATCCTGTCTTACAAATTACATCTGAATTTGGCCGTTTGCCCGTATCGCCGAAAATGGACTTAATTTGAAAATGAAAAATAATTGAAAATAAATTTTGGATTTTTGTTTTCCAAAACAGCAAGTTATGGGTCCTCTGGTAGGTTATGAGGGCAGGAAGATCTCCTAGTGTTTCAAAACGTCATGAAAACCGTTAATTGAAAGTTTCCTATCAATCTGATTAAGCTAGACGACTCAAAACAGGAAACGGGACAGTATATCACTATCGTGAGCCTCATTTCAAATTACGTCCACTTTTGGCCATACCTTGAGGATACCTTGAGGATACCTTGAGGTGCTTCCGGGGCTTATCGTCCCCGCGGCCCGGTCATCGACCAGGCCTCCTGGTTGCTGGACTGATCAACCAGGCTGTTGGACGCGGCTGCTCGCAGCCTGACGTATGAGTCACAGCCTGGTTGATCAGGTATCCTTTGGAGGTGCTTATCCAGTTCTCTCTTGAACACTGAGGGGTTTGCCAGTTATGTCCCTTATGTGTAGTGGAAGCGTGTTGAACAGTCTCGGGCCTCTGATGTTGATAGAGTTCTCTCTCAGAGTACCAGTTGCACCTCTGCTTTTCAACGGGGGTATTCTGCACATCCTGCTATGTCTTCTGGTCTCATGTGATGTTATTTCTGTGTGCAGGTTTGGGACCAGCCCCTCTAATATTTTCCACGTGTAAATTATTATGTATCTCTCCCGCCTGCGCTCAAGGGAATACAGATTTAGGCTCTTAAGTCGGTCCCAATAGTTTAGATGTTTTACCGAGTGGATTCTAGCAGTCAAGGACCTCTGCACGCTCTCCAGGTCAGCAATTTCACCAGCAGTGAAAGGGGCTGTCATTGTGCAGCAGTACTCCACTCTAGAGAGCACAAGCGTTTTGAAAAGTGTCATCATCGGTATAGCATCTCTAGTGTGAAAAGTTCTTGTTATCCAACCTGTCATTTTTCTTGCAGTTGTGACGGCTACTTTATTGTGTTCTTTAAAGGTAAGGTCTTCCGACATGAGTACACCCAGATCCTTTACATTGCCTTTTCGTTCTATGTTATGATTTGCCTGAGTTTTGTACGTGGTTTCCGTTTTTATATTTTCATTTTTTCCATAGCGCATGAGCTGGAACTTGTTTTCGTTAAACACCATATTATTTTCTGTAGCCCATAGAAAGACCTGATCTACATCTGACTGGAGGTTCGCCGTGTCCTCTATGTTGCCTACTCTCATGAAGATCCTAGTGTCATCTGCAAAGGATGATACAGTGCTATAGGTTGTGCTCTTGTCTATGTCCGATATGAGGATGAGAAAAAGTACTGGAGCAAGCACAGTACCCTGGGGGACTGAGCTCTTAACGGTTGACGGGTTGGATTTTATTTTGTTGACTATTACACATTGGGTTCTGTTGGTCAGGAAATTGTAGATCCATCTGCCTACTTTTCCGGTAATTCCTTTTGAGCGCATTTTATGGGCAATAACACCATGGTCACATTTATCAAAAGCTTTTGTGAAATCTGTGTAAATTACATCAGCGTTTTGTTTGTCTTCCATAGCATCTAATGCCATATCATAGTGGTCCAGCAACTGCGACAGGCAAGAGCGCCCTGTTCTGAAACCATGTTGTCCGGGGTTATGGAGATGCTGTGATTCCATGTATTTTGTGATCTTACTTCTTAGCACTCTCTCAAATGTTTTTATGATGTGCGATGTTAGTGCTATCGGTCTGTAATTTTTTGCCTCTGCCTTATTTCCTCCTTTATGAAGTGGTGCTATCTCTGCTGTTTTTAGTATATCAGGAATAACGCCAGTATCTAGGCTTTGTCTCCACAGAATGTGAAGGGCCTGCGATAGTGGTTTTTTACAGTTCTTGATGAATATGGAGTTCCAAGAATCCGGGCCTGGTGCGGAGTGCATAGGCATACTGTTTATGGCTTCTTCAAAATCCAGTGGGGATAGGGTGACGTCTGATATATGTTTTGATGTTGGTATCATATCCATGAAAAATTCATTTGGGTTATCGATCTTTAGTGCGTTTAATGGCTCGCTGAAGACAGAGTCGTATTGCTTCCTCAGTAGCTCGCTCATTTCTTTGTTGTCATCGGTGAAAGTTCCATCTTCCTTTCGCAGGGGCCCGATACTAGATGTGGTTTTTGATCTTGATTTTGCATAGGAGAAAAAATATTTCGGGTTTCTCTCTATTTCACTGATGGCCTTTTGCTCTCTTTCCCTCTCCTGCGTTTTGTATGATTCTTGTAGCTTGAGTTCAATTTTTCCTATTTCGCTACCTAACCTTCTTCGCCGTTCCTGAGATAGGGTGCGACTCTCAAGTTGTACCGCGATTCGTTTTCTTCGCCTATATAGGGAACGACGTTCTCGTTCCAATCTGCATCTCTTCCTCTTTTTTCTTAGGGGGATGCGGTTTGTACATATTTCTAGTGCTACTGAGCTTATTTTTTCCAGGCACTGGTTCAGGTTCGCATTTCCTAGCTGTTCTTCCCAGTTTATTTCTGTGAAGTCCTGGTTTATTTGCTCCCAGTTTATCTGTTTATTATTGAAGTTGAATTTGCTGAAATCTCCTCCACCGGGAATCTGGACTGGTTTTGAAGGTCTATTCCCCATGGTTGTCATAACTTCAATTAAGTTGTGATCTGAGTAACAGGTATTTGTAATCATTATGTTCCTGATCAATTCATCATTATTAGTGAAAATGAGGTCCAGCGTGTTCTCCTTCCTGGTTGGTTCTACTATTTGCTGGTTTAAGGCAAACCTGTCGCACATCCGTAGCAGGTCATTTGCATGTGCCTGTTCATTAAGGCTACTTCCTGGTATTCTTTCTGATATTACTGTATTAGCCAGGTGCTTCCATTTCAGGTGCCGTAGGTTGAAGTCCCCAAGCAGGATGATGTTCGGAGCTGGATTTGTGAGGTTTTCCAAGCAGTGTTCTGAAGTAGTTTGCCATACCGGCAAACGTAGGAAAAGTGACGAAATATTAAGAGGACAGGTTAGGGATGACTTGTTGCCCAATGATGCATTACCTCCAGAGCAGCTATGTCCTTCTGAAAATGAGGTCTCCATGCCTGTATACAGTAATCCAAATGGGGGACGCACCCGAGATTTATACATTTGAACCATTACCTTTTTTTCCTTATCGGAAGGTCACTGAAAGGTCTTCGAGTCTCTGGTTACCATTCCCAAAAATGTGATCAAGTTTATAAGGCACTATCTGTTTAACAATCCATGTGTTGATTGTATAAGATTGCAATGGTGATATATTCCCTCCCTGCAATGTTCCCCAATATTTTATTCCCTCCCTCCCTGCAATATTTCCCAACATTTTATTCCCTCCCTCCCATGGAGAGAGAGGACTCTCTCCATGCGCTTGCAGGTGTGATGTCAAGCTGATCGGCTGGTAGTTTTTTATCTACTTCTTTCTGCCGTTCTTGAAAATAGGAGGGACATTTCCATATTTCAAATCTAGGAGAGGACTACCCTATGGTCCAGAGATTTTGTGTCAAGTACTTTCAGCGGTAGGCATAGTTCTTCTGCCAGTTCCATTAAGACTTTGGATTTAATTCCATCCACACCTGTGGGCTTTTGAGTCTTTTAGCCTACTTCATTTGAAAGGCGCTGTTTTTATGTTCTTTGGTCTTAATAGAGTGCATTCTGGAGTGCAGTCACCTAGTTTCATTGCCCTAGATTTGTGTGCAAATATTTTTAGTCATAAAATGCTGCATTCAGATGTTTCATTTATTTAGCGCCACTTGTGTTTTAATAAAAAGTGAAGGACCTGTCACGACTACTGCTATATCATCAGCAAAGCTTAGCAGTTTAACTCCTACAAATGTCATTTTAACATCCATATAGAAAACCTCGTTAACAAGAATAGGACTGAGGACGACTCCTTGTGGAGTACCATTCTCATACAAGTGTAGTCTGACACTAGGCCTTTCAGCTTTACTTTGGCATACCTGTGAATCTTGACCCCATGCATTTTTCTCTTGACAATTTTATAATTAATGTGTGTAAAAATGCTTGTTGGCTTGCAAGTTTGAAGACTCTTCCTTCCTATTGCCATGCAGTTTGCAGTACCTACTGTAGTAAACCAAATATATTCATATATTGGTCTCCAGTCTTTCACAGCAGCCTCTCTACGACCATCAGTTCTGCAATTTTTCTAATACATGATGTTACTGAAATAGGTCTGTAATTGCCATTGCCTTTCGGTGTAGTAATCGGAATGATGTCTACATGTGCGATTATTGAATATGTAATGTTATCAGCACGAGGTGCAGTGTCATTGCCACCATTTTTTTTTTGGGGGGGGGGGCTCTGATTATTTCTTGTTTTAGTAAAGGGAGTATCACATTCGTCACATGTACCTATGCTCTCTTGAATGGCCGTCAACCCTTCCAGTTTTTCATTTCTGCCTTCTGACCATTGCAGGATTTTAATGTCCCTATATCTTTCCAAGACTTCATGCTCATTTTGAGTGACAACATTCACACAATCTTGCCTCCTTTTACTCATTAGAAACTAACTTCTGATATCATTGTTCTAAGCAAAGTTCTTCCTTCTGGTGTGCGGTTTCCTTAGAGATGTTTTTTGTTTTCTGAAGATGTTGACTGTGGTTTTGTTCTTTAATTTCCTTACTATGAAATAAATAGTTCTTATGTTTTGTGTTTCCTGGGATAATGACTAGAATAGCAGTTTCAGCAGCTGTAATGGCTTCCTGGTGATTGGTCTCATATGTCCGAATCCTTGGTGGCGAGTATGTAGCATGCCATTTTTCAAGCTCGTCCTGGTATATATTTCAGTTGGCCTTTATATTACATTCCATGTAGGTTGTGCAGGTGGTGTAGGTAATAGTATCATAGTGGTCACTGGTCATCACCGGATCTACTTCACACTTCGCCTGGTGCTTGAGTGCAGTCGAGATTAACTTTAGAACCTTCTTCAATGTGTGGAGGGAGGGGGGGGGGTCCCCAGATTTGAGAAGTGTAATCTCAGGTACTCCTCGTAGATCTTTAGCAAAATGGCACTTGTCTGTATTGTCTTGCCAAGTCACACCTACCTCCTGATTAAGAGCATTAAAATCCAAGGGTAATAATTGTATCATGCACCTCCAGGACAAGCACTTCCTCTGCTAGTTTACATCTAGGTGCTTGTAGACATTATATACGAGGAGCTCGATATTAGCCATATTCACCGTTACTGTTAATACCTCTACTCATCACCACACGATCCTGGGTCTATTTTCTTCTTTGGGATGGTTTTAATCTACGAGGATCATTAACCCATCGTCTCCCCTGTTCATGCGGTATAATATATTGGTGATATCCAGCTAATCTGAAGGATTTCGTGGCTGGGTAGACAGTTTCTTGTAAAACTATTACATCTGCTTTTGTACCGATTGCAACATCCTGAGGAGTGAGTTTTTATTTCCAAGACATCGTTTGTTCCAATGAATTCGTAATGAACAGACAACGGTTTCTGTTGGTGTGCCTTTCCTAGTAGAACTCCTCTTCGGAATCTACCACCATATTCTCCACTTCGCTAGCAGTGTCGCTGCAAATCGGACTGAATTGATTGTTTATATCCGTCTCCTGTATTACAAGATATCGTTGATCTTGATGCGCCACTGCTTCCTGCAGTGTCTTGTGGATCTTTATGGTCTGATGTGACTATCCGACTGTTATTGGTAGTCTATGTCCATGTGTTTGTCCTCTTGTGCTACTTCTTGTCTTGTACTGTTTCTTGTGTAACTGTGGTCTACTGCACGATCTTCTCCATTATTACACAAGCGATTGCTTGAGTCTTTTGTTGAGAGGCATTCTGCGTCATCTGTAACCAATTGGTAATGATCATGACCATGATCTACAATGTTTTTCAGCTGGACCTCCGTAAAACTGTAAAGCTGTTTTATAGACTGAAAAAGGTTGTATTTTGTTTCCATGTTGTATTTCTGCAGTGGTTTTGTGCATTTTCTGATTTGGAGTTGTGTGATGAATTGTGTTCCATGAGCGTTGGCTTCTGTTGTGGCTGTGCACGGGTGTTCCAGACGTTAATGTTGGTGTATGTACTGCTGGTCTGATTATCCTGACCTAAGCTGCCTGCACCTTTCCGTGTAATAGTTCTCCAAGCATAATGTTTCCTCCAACTTGGATATATGGCTGTTGTGGTCTGGATTAACTTGTGCTTGGCTGTACAGTTTTTGGTTGGATGTCTCAGGCTGCACACATCTCTCCTGCCCGGTGCAGCGTGTTTGATGGTGGCCGTATTTCTGACACCTGAAGCAGCGCAGGTGTTCCAGGACCATGTCAATACATTCCCTAAATTTCAAGAATGAATATTTCTGGAGTATGTCCCATAACAGTCACCGGAACCTGACGTGTCACTGCTTTGCATTCAAGATTTCCCTGTTCTAGGATTGGATCCAGAGGAAAGTCTACTAGATATTCCAACAGCACGACGTTTGTGTGTCTTTTTGAAGGGTCCAGCTTTTCGAAGCACTCAGGTTTTCCTTGCAGGAATGTTACCGTATCTCGGTAATTTGCAGTCTTCTGGTCTGGTTGTGTCTTTAAATTTTTTGGTCTGGTTTGTCATTTTTTAATAATAATTTCTCCTTTAACGTTGACCGGGATGGAATTTTTGAGCTCTGGTTGGCGCTTTTCCATTGTCGTTACTATGCCTTATGCTGTAGGGAAGTTGTCTATAAATTATGGGTTTTGGAATTTTGCAATTCTAAGTCTGCAATTTGGAAAGATGTGCAGAGTGACACTGGCTGGTGTGTGACTGGTGCTGTTCTCTCTAGGTACATTATGTCTGGATTCTTGCTGATCGAAGTACCGGGAGTAGCCTCGATAGCAGTTTTCTTCTCTACGTGCTCTACCTCGGTGAACTGTCCCTCCTCGTTTTCTGAAAACTTTCCATTTCCTCTATCCTCGACTTCCTGTTGACGTCTCTCAGTAGTGAGGGGTCGATTCACATTCCTACCTAATAACCGAGACACTCTTAGGTCTGAATAAATTTATTTCCCTTCAACGGAGGTCGTAAAATGACTTTCCCAGGTGGAATCTGGGATACCTAACACCTAGTTTAGCAGTTTGGTCTACTTTTCACTTATCCTCAGTACACCTTGAAAGGTGTGTCATGGTGGCGCTGCTCACAGGGTATCGACCTGCTCAGTGATACGGCCCTCAGACACACGAAAATAGACCATTGTGAGCCGGGTGACCCGACCATTGTGGTAACTGTGTGCAAAACTAGCCACGTCTTCAACAGATAGTCTGCAACGGTATTTATCCAAGAATTGCATTAGAAATCTGCAACGTTACTTCCAAACAATATTGCAGCACGCACTCCTGGCGGTCGGACACAGAAACAGTCAACATGTCACATCAAGAGCTTTGAATCTGGGTATTGGTGGGTTGTTCCTTACAAAACGGCGAGGGTTTGAGCTGATTGTTGTTCAGAATCTTCAGTTTTCCAGAGAACAGACCAGTGTGCGGCCTGCTGTACCAATGACGTCGGTGGCGAGTCTCATGGCTGGTGATCGGCTCATCCTAGTAATGTAGGTCATTATGAGCTTTCTCCACAGACTATAGTTCTTAGTTACGACTACCTCTCGCCTGATGCTTCACTATTCTTAATTTATATTATATATACGTTCAATTCTTAATGGATAGACCAAGCCATTATGTAATATTTTATTAGTCTTGGCCTTTACACAAATATATTTGATCCCTCCCAATTATTAAAGATTCTAGAACACACTCCTGCCCGCACGCACTACTGGAGGACACACATATGCAGTCAACATGTAACCAACAGCTATGGAAATCCCTTTCCTCGTATCACTGGAGATTGCCGCGAACCCAGAATGTTTCGTCTGGGAATATTTAATACAAGCACATTAAGTCCAACAGATGCTATGCATGGATTGTTCACAAGAGTAGCGAGGGCAGCCAAGTACCATATTCTTACACATGTCCCCGACTGTGTACGCCACCAGCAATCTCCAGCAGCTTCAAGCATCAGTACTACAGGTACAAACGTTACCATCATCCTCCTGGTGGTTCCTGAACCTCGGGCAGCTGTAAGTGCTTGACCGCAGTGACCACCCATCTGTGGTCACAGCCACCATCTTGTGTAAATAACGACACCTGGATACGGATTTGATTTGCAGTAACATACTATTTGTGGTGAACTGACTTTCCCTATGACTTCTCCATGCATCATAGTCCACAAATTTGCCTGTTAGTGCCTGAACAGGTGAAGGCCGAGTCTTTGAGACGAAGATTTCCTAACCTATCCCTGGCGTGTCCTACACTGGGCCTGTTGTCCTCAGGAGAATCGGTAAGTATAGCAGAAATATCTTATTTAACAACGCACATTTTAACCCTTTGTCGAGATTAAATGCTTTGTTATACATAGTTTATATCAATATCTTGACTGGAGCCTTTGTAAATCGTTGAAATTTGGGGAGAGACAAGCCATGTGGATGAGGCACGTCAAAGTGTTAAGAAAAGGTTCCCTTCGAGAGGGTTGAGTACCCATCCAGTTGGATTGGCATGTACCTCTGATACACAGAGCAATCACACTAACCTGATGTATCAATGAGAGAATATGGAGCCGTTGTGAGGATTCGAACCTATGCGCGGTGCAATACCAGAAACACGCACCAGACAACCAGGCCAAGATATGATCATAGGATTGCAACCTACGGAAGCCCCTGGATCCCCCGAAAGATCAGTAGGACCTACATGATTTTACCATGTAGAGCTTGGTTGTCTGGTGCGTGTGCCTAGGAATGGCAGCGCATAGGTTGCATGTGCGCATGAGGGCTTTAAGTTGTTACAAATTTTCATTGAGAGAGTTCAAGAATGCATTAAAATGTTAATTCTCAAAGTATAGTGTTCGTTTCTACATCGGAGATTTATGATTTAAAACAGTATAATTGACACTAGATTATCCTTAATTCTCACTATAAACATTTAAAAATATATATAATTTACTTTCAACCTTTTTTTTCAACATTTTTATTATATGCAGCATAGTACATGATGCTTAATACACAGGAAGACAAACATATCACAGTTTGGTTAGGAAAGCTAAGTTGGGTTGAATCGTTAATGTACGATTCTTAACGCTAGTTAAAAAAAACTGATGCTAGGTGTCACTGTCAGATGGAGGAGCTGGTAGGTGGTGGATAACGGCATGAACCGTTAGATGAATGGTGGATTAACAGGACGATGGATCGCTGGTAGGTGGATGATGCTTTAACAGGACGTACTGAGGGATACTTTGTGTTAGCATCACACAGAAATCGCTCATTTACATACAATAGGACTATTTAAGTTAGGTAAGAATAGTTAGTGATGCATAGACATTATTTACACTAAATGCGTCGAGTGGGAGGAGCCGGGGGGGGGGCCCACTTGTCACCTGGTGAATGGAAGGGGAGACAGCCATGACTGGGTTTTGCACTTGTAGGGGAAAATTCATTGCTAACAGTTATTGTATTTCAAACCCCCTAAACTTTTCGTTCATGATTTCACTAACCTCGACATGCATATCTACTATCTATCAACCTTAATTGTTTCACAGAATTAATTTGAAACCCTTCCTTGAAGTAACCTTTACACTGTTTTTCTTTGTAAATCCTTATTTGCTTCATTGAAACTGACAATCAATTCGAAACATTTCCCTAAACGTTTCTCCTCCCGAAACTTAAGCCTAATGCTTACTGTATCTTTCTTGCTAATCCTTAATTAAAGTATACAAAATTATCTACGAATCAATTTGAATTTTTTTAAGTTCTCCTCGATTTCTCCCCTTTCCCCTCATTCCCAAGAATATTGCCATGAAAACTACAGTTGAAAAACCATACTTCCACTCCCTAATGTACGAACCATTTTTATATACAGGGATCATTTTGATTTTCCCTTTTAACTTCGTTCACAACTTATGCCTTTAACTACTATTTTGCAACTGTCAAAATTTCCGTTTTCTAAGCTTGCAACTTTGAATGGAACACCATTCCAACATGACTCATCCCACGTTTTCAATTCTTGTAACTGCTTTGCCAACCAGGACAAGAGGTATCTGTTACATTCTCAATTCCCCTACTATAGTCCTCTGCTAGAACTAATTAATCAAAGTCTGAGGCATGGTATCTTACCTGACCGCTGGATACCGACTAATACCCAAAGCCAAATTCACAAACATTGACTCGTACAAAAAATCAGTAGGAGCCGTGAGGAGGAGTCGAACCTAAGCTCTGAGGACTCCCATGAAAACACCTTAGACAACTGCACCAAGACGTTGTCAAAAGAATTCCAGCCTAGGATGCTTGGGAGTACACAGAACAGAGATTCGAATCCTTCTCTCAAGCTCCTACTCATTTTCTCATTGATACATCACATTAATGTGATTTCTTTGTGCCTTCAGACCCCATGTCTGACATTATTTAAGTGTTAAGTTCTTGAGAGGATTACACTCGACAGGTTAATGTTTTAAATTAGACCCCAACTTGCCCCTAACCTGAATGGTTCCCTTACTGGAAGACGCATTTGAACTTGCTTTGCTGAATATTTTGTTACAGGGACCATGCTCTTAGGGGGCATTTATTGACCTCAAAACTGCTTTTGATACAGCAAAAAAGGGGAAATAAATCTTAGAACGATTAGCCTCTTTGGGGTTAATGGAAGACTGTTGATATAGCTCAAGGGGTACACGAGTATCAGAACCGCCTCAGTTCTTTCAATGGGGTCAAAAGTAAACATTCTGCACCCTTTGATTTGGGTTCACCCTAGAGTTGTGCACTTTACCCAACAATGTTCAATGTCCTAATGCACGAAAACTGTTAGTTCCACACTAGCTGATGAAGCCGTCAGCGACGAAATTTGTTTGGTTCAAATATCAAAACGAGACTGCAATCTCTACTTTATTAACTCGCTGCTAAAAGCATTGAATTCGGTCTTTAACTTAATCCATCACTTTCTCTCCCCAAAAACAGCCAGTGCGCCTCTAGCTTTCAAAGTTAACAACCAAACAATAAAAACATGTGGGCAGCACAAATACCTTGGAGTAGGTATCATCAGTGACATTGTAAACGACCTACATCGTTGGTTAAAAGCCAAATCACTGAAAATACTAGTAAGAATATTGGTATAAATGTTAAATATACTAGACTAACACGTTTGTTAGATCCCTAGTTGATTATCATGCCTTGCACTTTGCTTCCCCGCCTGTGTTTTGTGCAAAGTAGAAGTAATACAGGATGAGGCCACGAGGGTAATTCTTGGTGCCCAAGATGCACAAGAATCATCAAAATGAGGGAAGAACTGAAGCTTCTAACCATACTAAAAAGAATCATTCAAGTTAACACGACCTTTTCCCTTCAGATCATGAGACACCATCTCCAGCATTGCTGGGCGACAAATTATTATGTGCCGTTAACACACTAAGTGGTGTAACATACCAACTTACTCCTTGTGTGATAAATGACCGAGTAAAAATGCATACAATTTCACGAAACTCTACATTCCTTTTAAATGCAATATTCCTGTCACTGATATCCCTCTTCATCTGTATACCACAATTCAGGTACTATATACACCCGCCACTAGGGTTGATTAGAATCCTGCTCTTTCCAAAGCCGTCACACTTTAAATAATTGCCTCATCAATATTTTGAAGATCCCACGAGAACTGTCCACATCGATATCACAGTCCAGTCATATACAGGACAGACTGCAGTAGCATACAGGTCTTACAGAAAATACTTGCACACAGACTATCAGTGTCAGGTTAAACAACTAGGCTGACCTCTACACAAACAACTGGCAGCACTACAACTAGCTACCAGTACATATAACGTCACAGGACGAGGAATAATTTTGTGCTTCAAAGTCTACTCTGGAAAAAGTTTAATGCGCGACCGACATTAAGAGCTTTATAATTGGACTTAAATAACCTGCTCACTGCACAGTATAAAGGGATTGAAATTTCTTGTATGGATACTGTATCACAAATATAACCCACCATAATGACAAACATTGGAGCCAAATTTGCGTGTAAGAACGATGAAGGCGAGTTAAACCTAGGTGCTCGCCCCCCCCCCCACATCTCTAGTTAAAACTATTGTTCCTAACACTCAGGTCTAATAGAGAAATTACCGACTCCCAACGGCCTGAAAGCACCGGTATAAAAACCTGTGATTTGTTTAGATCCGAAACCTTTATTTATGGGCAGCACAAAACGCCTACCAGACTGACACCTTGGAAAATGAATCACGTCCAACCGACCTGCACAAGACCATCTTAACATACTGAGAAGCTGCACATTAACTACACAATATATCAAGGCAATATTTGTCAGTAGACTCTGTAAAAGCAATCGACACACTGGCTTGACTAAAAGAAAATACAAATTATGAATGACCTTCCACTTCCGACAAAATATTTCTTTGACAACCACAAAATGAAAGTAAGATTCCTCCAACACCACACTGACTACTTGGACCGTAATGCTGGAGTGCCACAAGTCTGTACTCACGCCAACATTACACCACACACTACAGAGGGAAGGAAGAGGGAGGAGTAGCAGCCCTGCTGATAAAGGTCTGGAGTTTCCAGGATATGGATACCCCGGGCTGCAAGAAGTTCAGATACTACATAACAGGCACCATGACGATGGGAGGACTAAAGATAGTAGCTGCGGTTTATAACTTTTTTTAAATGGCAAAGACCCAGGCAAGACCTACTCTATTTGTCAAACACCTACTATAACTGAAAGGGCAGATTCGCCTATTAGAAATCGATCCCAACTTCAATCATGGAGACTTCAACCATAGATAGATGCAAGAACCGTACTGTGGTGTAACGTGAGCTAAACTATTGGACATGGTAATAAGAAACCTTTTAAGCCAACATGTCAGGGGACCCACAAGACTCGAGGTAATGATGAACCTGCTTGACTTTACCTCGAATTTACTAAACGATTCACATATATCGGAAATCAAGTCCGAAGCCCCATGGGAATGAGTGATTACTGTATTTACATTTGAATATATAGCAGTAGTAGGGATAACTTACGGAAGGGACCAGAACGCCAAAGCCTGGCATACCGAATGGTAAACTACAAGGAAACAAAATTGTTAATATAAATACCATAGGTAGTAAATCTCAAGGATAAAGGCTGCACAGACATGAACGACGACATCACCCATTAGAATAAGGAGATGCCACAAGTTTGTCCTGGTATGAGAGAATGGAATTTCACGACTGTGTTGTGCGAGTGAGTACGACCAGATGTATATCAGCGTGGAATCTCCAAAAGTGCATATCCATCCGTGCACTTTCCTGTATCCTCTGATCTGGGACCAAGGTCTGCCTCGCTGGGTATCTATGGGCAACCCTCGGGCTGGGATGGCCAAGGATATTGTCAGAGTCGTTACAATGCCTTTATCACCAGGGTTGATTATACAAATCAGTGGAACTCGGTGGTTCCAGTCAGAGATATAACTTAGAGGGTTAGTTTCGTGCTCCCAGGCCAGAAGGGTTCACTCATGTTAAGGCAGGTCTCTTAACCTCCATCGGTACTTTTCCATGACATGAAACAAAGATTACTTGTGTATGGAATTGTTATTGATTTAGGCATTTGTTTGTCTCCTATTTGTTTATTCTTTCACTAGGTCATTGGACAAAGGGAAACTAGACCAAATGATGTTTTTTTTCAGACAAGGGGAACCCGGCCAATACCGTGCAGCAAGCACCAAATTGACAGAACCCATCAACGTCATCAACTGAGAGAAAACGTGAAGTCAGGGAGTCTTTTCTAACCTTGTCTATATGTGGTGGTGATAAAACTAGTACTCCAAGCAGACCTAGGTAAGTTATGGACTGACTAAGTATTTCAAGAAGTACCCAGTCCGTACTCCTAACTCCTCCATAAGGCACCCAGGATACAGTAGAAAACGTATACATGTCGAACGAAAGAATAAAAGGTCAATTTAATAAAGTGAGATGGCGAGCAGACCGGAGACAACGACAGGTCCAGACAAAGAGGCTAAGAGGAGGAGACGCCTGGTCACCAAGGCCAGTTCCACAACAAAGTGGCTATAGCTATAACTGATCATGGAATGACCTGCAGGAATTTTATAACAGGGGCCTACCTTCCCTCAGAGCAGGCCGTGGTTCAACCCCAAAAATAGAAACCAGGTCAAGTGATTTAACACAATTTCAGACAACCAAGGGAACGATCGCCAGGTGTAACATTGGCCTCGTAGAGGAGCAATACATATATTGAACGAGACGAGGCAATTAGAAGAGGGCTATAAAAAGAGAACGACTACGGGTACAACGGAGAAAAGATATTGGTACAACAAAAAGAAGCAAGTCCCATACAAAAGATTTAGTTCCGTCGAATATTCTGTTGAAAGTGTTACGACCTAGATGGTCTAGGTGATAATAAACAAGCCATTTGGGGCACTCCTTAACCTACTGCCCGAGACTGAAGTACACGACCCACTTTTTGTCGGCCCTAAACTCAGGCGCACCAGGGAGGCTGCCAAAGCACTAGCAGAGGTTTTTGTATTGATTTAAGGATAAAATTACAGGAGAACTAAGGAAGGAGGAGTGATGGACCACAACAAATAAGGCCCAAACAACAGTGCCTCGTATATGTAACTGACGTCATCCTCTTCATGGTGGACAATAAATCGTACTGCCAGATTAAAGAAACGATGATCAGAGCAGGTGTTAGTGTAACTGCAGCACACACTAACACCTGCATGCATGCAGCATTTTATGGCTTCTGCACACTATAGTGAACACCAGCCACACTATTCAACTCGTCCTCAGGCCAGGCTCGTTAGTGCAGAGGCCGTCCCACGAGACGGGTTCATCAATTTTAACACCGTAATAAAAATATGTTTGTTCCCATACATAATTTAATATACAATAAAATTCAATATATATTAGGCATACATTATGTAATTAGTTTTTTTGGCGATTATTTTTGTTTGTAGTACAGTAGTGAATCATTTACAGACTTGCTATTCGAGAAGCGGATGTCAGTGAAGCACTGTTGGCGAATAGTACTTTTATCGGCCAGACCGCCCTCGTCAATAAAGGTCAAATGATTGTTAATCCAGCCAACGAACCATTTTTATAAATGAAAAACAGGTTTACACAAAACGTGTCCTCTGTTCATTCCATCCAGTGGTCGACCCTAAAGACTCATTCATATATTTAAACATGCTGTTCATTCAAAATATGAATTCTCATATATAAATTAATGTGTATATTAGTATTGTTATGGTGCCTTGTCCTATTTCTTCCCCAGTGCCAGTGTTAAGAGTTATATCCACTAACCTTGCAAGTTCCCAGAGATGCAGGGAGTATATTCATATAAGAGGCTACAGAATATATAACATTTATGGAGAAATTAGTATTTAAAAGTTTGGCAGATAAAGGTGGTTGCGCCCCTTATGCATACAAAATGGCGGCACCCTGCTTAAAAGCGCACCATTTTCGTGAGGGCACCAGCAGGCTGGTGATTGGCTGGGCGAGGTCACGTGACCTGACTGCCCAATCAGAGCCTGCCGTGACGTCACCGGGAGGCCTGGCTCAGCACTGGCGGAGGCACTGCAGCAGAGCTTGACAGACTTTTGACGCAAGTAGAAGTGCGTCAGTGAGCTCCTGAGATTGGAGGTTTTTGAAGCCTCGCTCAGTGAATTTTGAGCAGACATTGCAATCTACCTTGTCACAGAAGACAGTGTGCTCCTGGGAAGTACGAAGATGCCAAGTTCAGGGGGCAAAGGAGGGCCAAGAACTTGAGAATATTAGTCGGCAACTGGAGGTGAACGACGACTCTAGGATGGCAAGTCTGGCTCCTGTGAATTTGCTCTGGTAGACGTGCAGTGTTGCAGTGGCTGGGTCACATTTACTTAGGTAGGAGGGAAGGCACCGCATCTGGATACAGGAGAAAACGTCTCGTTGAAGGAGCGTGTGTGTACAGTGACATGCTCAGCGTCAGTGGACCAGCTTTGAAAATCTGAACCCAGGGGATTGGTAAGGCAAAGATGCGATTTCTCTAGGACACCCGAGGACCTGTAACACGCTACCGGAACGCCGAGGAGTGACCTGGAAACCGTGGATCCACTACCATCAGAGGACAGGCGTCGTGGACAGGAGTAATTAAGATCAATATTTCCCTCCCATTGACCCTTGAAGATTAGCTAGGTTGGCCCATCATATATATGTATTACATTGTGTTTTTCTTATTATGTTAGCTTACAGTAGGCTGTAGGTACTACTACTGCTGGAGAAGACAGCGTGGGAATGTTTGTGGCAGTTGGTGAAGGACGTTGACGAAGCCGTCCCCCCCACAAGAGGGACCGAGTCCCCAATATAAATTTGCCCAGCTGTCGGAGTTGCCAGAGGCGGAGAGAGGAGAGCTGCCAATGTTCTTCATCCTTTTATATACATATATCCTAATGTGATTATTTCTTTACATTATTAATGTAGTTCTCATAGTAAACTTCATATGATTTTACTGATGTGTATGTACACCTTCCATCTCTCCTTGAGCATTATTAAGTGATGATATTGCACCACACCAATATCATATTTCCATAGGAAAATAGCCTAGTGGCTATAATACAACCCGTCCTCGCAAATTTAATAAGTCAATATTGACTTATTAGTTGCGTGCATAGGTGACATACAAACATAATAGTTTCCCTTGAAAATCTTCATAGAAAACACCGACATTACCTAACCTATTTAGTATGTTAAGATAAGCATTTTATTGCTTCGTAATTACAATTATTACCTAACCTATACCTATAATAGGTTAAGTAACAATTGTAATTACGAAGTTATAAGATGCTTATTTTAACATACTAACAAGGTTAGGTAAGGTCGGTGTTTTCCATGAAGATTTTCAAGGGAAACTATTATGTTTGTATGTCACCTATGCACGCAACTAATAAGTCAATATTGACTTATTAAATTTGCGAGGACGGGTTGTATTATAGCCTGGTAACATGAGTAACACTGGTATTTATGGAAACATGCTGGCAATACTGATTCAACACTGATAGTGGGAACTGTCTGGTGACATCGAATTTAACCACTGAACTGTAGTGTTGGGATGCAAAGTTACAACCCAGCTGGCGACCTTATGAGTAGTAAAGTGACACAGGTGTGGACGAGTGACCTGTGACCCCTTTGTTACGGCAGGCAGGACTCAAAGTAGTACTGTTACTGCATGGCGTGACGTCCTGAGGTTAGTACCAAGTCTTCCTTCACTCCTCCATGCTGCAAGGCTGGGATCGCTAGTAGCGGTTCCCCCGTGGTTCGACTGGAGGGCTCCTAGGGTGATCAGTGGCACCCAGGTGTGTGGGAGCACAGACCCGCGGTGGTGGTTATAGTGTCGTCCTCATCTTAGGGACCGATAGACTAGTAAGATGAGTGAGTCAGTCTTCCACCAACCACCACCCTGTACGATAGCATACTGTGCATATTCGGCTATTAACTAATTTAGTTTTTCTTGGTGATTATTTGAATCTGTAATACGTGGGTGAATCATTTACAACATTGTGGTTCAAACAATCAGTAAAGTTCTTTCCAATAAATGTTTGAACGTCATCAGTTTGTCATGTGTAAACCGTTTTTCCATTCATAAATATGGGGTCTGGCAGGTGCATGGAATGGACTTTAGCCCTTGTTTATGAGGACGAGATCGATCAACACCTTAACTGATCACCTACGAACATTTCCCGAACAGTACTTTGCTGATGACCCTTGCTCGAATGTCAAGCTATAACTATTACCCAATGTAGTTCTAATGCATATAATGGCCAACAGAACATTAACACCTAACTTAACCTATGGGTAACTTCCCTGAGAATCTGAGTCAAGGTATATTTAGTGACCAGAATAATCTGAAGAAAGCCTTGTAGGAGCTCTGGGGCGTCCTTAAAGTGAGAAGCTGCCCAGAATATACCATACGAGAAGCTGCCAAGAAACTGGCTCCTCTCCAGTAACAATTTTGTTCGGGAACAAACATCCAGTGTATAAAGGGTGTTCTAAGTTATATATTCCTACAGCTTCAGGAAGCATTCAAAAATAGTTAACAAGCTCTAGGCAGATGAATGAATCCATCGGCGAACTTCCGACATAGAACTTGCTTCCTTCGGAGCCTTCTTTGTTAGCTTGGAATAAAAGGACGTAGTTAGTGTCCCTGCTCTTAAAACCGTTATCTGTGGTTATAGGAGCTCCGCCAGGTATTATATAATATTTTCTTCCCCAATAAAGAGAAATACTTTGCACTTACAAATCAGGAACACCACGTTACCCCGTTCCGGAAACCCAGAAACGTTCACCTTTCAACACTTCACAGGTCCTGCAGCCTGAACCACAATATTTGTCGATTTGCAGAATTGCTACAGTATTCAAGGACTACCAATACCTTGTGCACGATCTAGATGGCCACGTAGCTGCAAGTGCTCAGCCTCCCAAAACTGTCCGACGGTATATTCATATTGCTAGGTTTAGCCCCAGGACTTTCCCCTCACTCTTAAAACTTTCCTCTTGCCATAGTCTCCTAACCCCAACTGAAGCATCACCCTCTTTGGTATTTTTATTTATATATATATTTGATTGGACTGGTGGGATACAAGACAGACTAACAAATGTGGACGGAGAGGAGGGGATTGAAATGTAACCAAAATTGTTAGCTTAACATTACCCATATAATACACCACAACTAAATTTTCAAATTATGGGCCTGAAGAACGGTTTACCACTCTGAAGTGGTTAACTCATAGAGTACTTTAGACTATACCTATTAGAAGATCACCGCTTCAAGGCATAGTGTGTAAACTATTAAAATTATTAAACGTGTTCCCTTCACCTATTGTACTTGTGGGAATATGTATCAACTGCGATTTGAAAGAAGTTTTTCCATGTAACTTTAGTCCCTCCATACCTGCAGAAGCGTTGTAAGAGACCAATTTCTTGGGGGTCTGGTTGACCATACCTGCAGTGCCGTTGTACTGATGCACCCTCGTACATACCTGAAATTACACATTAAATATATCAAAGTACTAAATTGAACATCTTGAAAGTTTGAGAAACATCCCGCAAGACAATCTATCAGGTCAGATTTTGGTTCATCTAAGAAGCTAACTTACCACCGAATGGCAAAACCCAACCTCAGACTTGACTCATCCACAGCTCGTTCTCAACAACGGCCAAGTGGTCGTTAACCCGGCAGCCAAACATGAACGTTCTCAACAACGGCCAAGTGGTCGTTAACCCGGCAGCCAAACATGAACGTTCTCAACAACGGCCAAGTGGTCGTTAACCCGGCAGCCAAACATGAACGTTCTCAACAACGGCCAAGTGGTCGTTAACCCGGCAGCCAAACATGAACGTTCTCAACAACGGCCAAGTGGTCGTTAACCCGGCAGCCAAACATGAACGTTCTCAACAACGGCCAAGTGGTCGTTAACCCGGCAGCCAAACATGAACGTTCTCAACAACGGCCAAGTGGTCGTTAACCCGGCAGCCAAACATGAACGTTCTCAACAACGGCCAAGTGGTCGTTAACCCGGCAGCCAAACATGAACGTTCTCAACAACGGCCAAGTGGTCGTTAACCCGGCAGCCAAACATGAACGTTCTCAACAACGGCCAAGTGGTCGTTAACCCGGCAGCCAAACATGAACGTTCTCAACAACGGCCAAGTGGTCGTTAACCCGGCAGCCAAACATGAACGTGAAGAATGCTTCACATTTAACTTGTCCTCAGTCTATGCTCGTCCGTACACTGACCCACAACAGTTCATACATTTTAACACTAAAATAGTTTTTGATATGCGACCTGTAATATTATTATTTATTAGGCGAGGGAGACAGTTTGTAATACACTCACTTGCAATAATTTCATTCAACAATTAAAGACCTATACACAAATATAGATTAATATTTACTTATATTGAACAATATAGTACTTGGTAATTGGACGTTAATGTTAATTAAGGCCGAAGTTTCCCTCAGGATAGCTGGAACTCGTGGGATGAATTTCATCCGGTAAAGCGAATGATTAGAGGCCTTGGGGACGACACGTCCTCAACCTATTCTCAAACTTTAAATGGGCGAGATGCCGAGCTTGCTTGAACGCTGAAGCTTCGGCGACTAATCTGAGTATCTAGTGGGCCATTTTTGGTAAGCAGAACTGGCGTTAATGTTAATTAAGGCGTCTCTGGGGTTGGCTGCAGCGTGGACGACACTGACTCAGGATGGCTAGTTTCATTCACATAGGATAGGTGGGGGGGAGGGATGATGTGTGATGCTTGCTAGATTATAAGTCTCTGGTCCGTATTTCAAGGATTGAAATCTGATAGTTCACAAGAAACGCCTTATAACTGCAAGAAATTATCTACTATAATAATTTTACATTTTTTTCTACCTGCATTTAGTCAAGCGGTCAATTTCACTATGAAGTTGACACTCGAGCTTTCGTGGAACTGTTAATCACACAGCGGTCGTTTTAGAATTTAATTTTGCTCTATTAAGTTTCCTCAAAAGTCTTAAGATAGGTAAAAGTCTTAATAGACAAAGGTGTCGGGAAACCGACACACAATAGTATAGTCTTCCCTTAACAGTATCCTCTTAAATTTAGAGAATGGGAGACTCCGTGACGTCATCGACGTCGACGTATATTTACATTATTAAACCACTGTTCATACAACAGTTTAATGTCTAAATTGAATAAAAAAGTGTTCAATAAGACTGAATATAATTATTAACACCAAAATATAGCTTGATTCCCTTGTTAACGTAAATTTAACTTAGAAGTGGAAAAAATATTGGAACAACTAGGGAGGCTGAGCGTCTCTTACAGACGCCACGCTCACACGAAAACAATAACAGAGCAGCCTTACGCTGCCCATGGCTCCAGAGTTGGTTTAACACCTAGACACCTATTTACGTGTCAACAACCAACAACACAGCCTATCAACAACTACAACAACGATTGTATCCGGCTTACCAAGTATTTGTTTATTATTCTAGTGCACTGCTTAATATTCAAAGGGTATAGTCGGTCATGATATATGAACAACACCAACACCATGTACGTGTACCCCATTTTTACAGCCCTCACATACCATGTTATACCTGTATTGATATGTTTAGGGAAATGTACTAACTCCTTGCATCCCAAACAGGTAAATTGTGACTTGGAACAGCAAGTAGCTGAGCAGTAGAACTATGTACATGTACCTAGCTGTTGCCAGCCTTGAAGGCCTCCACAGCCGCCATTGGCACCATGAGGCACAGAGCCACACCCACATAGATGCTAACATGACACAGTCTTAGCGGGCCCTTACTACAGGCTCAGATAAGGCCATTCTAGTTATTGTAGTAGTAGTATTCATAACTAGTAATAATTGTTGAAATAATAGTAGATTAGACCACCATATGTGGTATGATAAAATAATATAATTAAACTTAGGTAAACAATTTGCAGTTTAAGAAGGAGCCATTACAAAGTGGTTTAAGCTACAAATTGTCCCTCCAATTTGTGTGAGATTAATTTCAGGCAGTTTAACAAGTACATACAGTCCACTCAATTTCTTACCTACTAAGAAAAAATAAGATAAACTTTAATTTACTGAAGTCAATAAAAGAAGATATACTGCCTGGAGTTTTTACCACATAAATATGGTCCTTCGAACTAGATGATTATTACAGTTAACCAGTAGGTACATTGCATCTAGTTATAAAATCCTGATATACATTAGTAGTGCAATAATAGCAGAAAGACATTGCTATATTTACATTTTCTAGCCTAACTTTTCAATCTCATAGCAAGCAAAACTACAACAAAGCACTATTATTGTTCTGAGGCCTATGCCAAAGAACTATTGTGCCTTTTCATTACAAGAGGTTGATAAGAGGCTACTTTACTTATAAGTTACTTATAAATGTTTTTTAATTTAAGTATAAACATTACTTTAATATTGCACCATTACATACTGCATACCACATTGTTTACAGCAAATTCTTGCACAAGGGTAGGACATTTTAGGCTGGTGTTGTACAGCAACCTAGTTTAATTTATTGTGCTAACCTGGTGTAAGGGTAAGAATTTTTTACACTTGTCTAGAGTTGAACATATATTACAACCTAGCAAGTACATATTTTTATGCAGTATTCATGACAACCCGAGTTGTGTTGTCAACCTGATATTCATACATATAATTATAGGTATAATTTAACTATAATCATTTCACCTTTGAGTGTTAACCTGTGTCTCTGTACCAACCAAGAGTGATAATGAAGGGCTAGCTGCGGAATACCAGCATTGATACAGGCTTACCACTCAAATTATAGCGTGTATGATTATACAGTAGTATATTTTTAAATGATAAACAGCTCTAGTTCGGAAACTAGTTGCTTTATTAATTCAAGTGCCAAATAGTTAAAAGTCCATACGACTAGCGAGTACTTTCAAGATGTCTACACTCCAAAATGTAAAATTAACCCTTAGGGCCTTAAAGGGCATCTCACAAGGCAGATTAACAAATGTGAAGACATGAGTAATCAAACTCCAGTTAATTATGCAGCACTGGAAAAACTATCTTAAGCTTACACGGAACAAATATGACCGTGTGTTGCAACAAATGAAACAGTATCAAGATATACTGAACAATTCTAGTATTGATGAAGATACGATGAACAACATTCTCCAAGAACACTCTGATTAGAAGATGCAACGTTTGAACTAATTCAACGTTATGAAGATTTGATAGACGCCATAAGGCCAATATAAATATTGCAGCTACAACTACCCGAATCAGACAGCACCAGAAGTCAATTACCATCACTCAGTCTTCCAACTTTTTCTGGAACAGAGACGAGAATTGGGACAATTTCTGGAGCAAATTTGTCGATTCTGTGGTCTAATGTCAATGTACAAAGACGACAAAGTTTACGTATTTACAGAGTGTCTTGAAGGATGAAGCCTTTCAGGTAGTCTGTAATCTGAATCACACAGATGACGATTATGACAATGCTGTACAACTACTCAAGGACAACTATGCGAAGCTGAAAGGACTATCAGAATTTTAACCCAGAAGCTGTTAGATATTAAACATCCAAAATAATACAGCAGT
>WNGS01095411.1:38615-61110 GCA_020271785.1 Procambarus virginalis
CAGTGATGGCCCTAGGGCTGACTGGCCATTAGGTAAAGTTGTCTCAGTCCATCCAGATAGCCAGGGGATTTTGAGAATAGTCAAGATCCTGTCTAAAGGAACAACTTCCCTGAAGACATTGGCAAACTCGTCCACATGGAATCAGTGAGCCGCTGCAGTTAGATCCTGAGAGACCTCAAGACATTCTAACTACACATGACCCACAGACTCCTAACAGGCACAATCGTCCACAACGGACAGCCGCACAAAAGTGCAAGCAAAATTTGCACTTGTATTATCAATCCGATGGAGAGTAAATAAATACATATGGTTACTACTGTCCTTAGTATAGGACTCTGTGCCAGTTCTCTCCCTCTGGAAGATGTGGGAAATTTTTACCCACCATATCTAATAATCATCTAAGAAATGTATTATTTCTATATCATATCAATATCATATCAAATCATATCTATATCATATCTATATCAAATCTATATCAAATCAAAATCATATCAGAATCACAATAGATTCATTATATATAGCTTGATCCTAGATGACGATGCCACTATGATCACGTACGCCATAGGGCCCTATAGATGCCTACGTGACTTTGTGCATGATCTTTCAAGGATCCAGAAGCTTCTAGAAGGATTCGTTAATTAAAAATTTATTGGAACATGACGTAGTATCCGGTAGAGATAAAATCGAATCCTTATTAAGAGTCAGTGGTATTATCAAGTACTACTTATAATCTTTAAATCCTATATCATATTTTATTATAATCACATCTTATCTCAATCATAAGTCTAGACTGTAAAAATAATCAATATTCATTGTAAGCTACCCCCTTTTTCAAGGGGGATGGGGGAGGCATCTCGGGAGAGAAGCGCCCACCACAGCCCGCGGGCAGAACGCGTATGTTTACACAACAGTGTACACGTGACGGTCCCTTAGCGAACTTTATTTTGGCTGAGGACACCTTATCTAATATCATTATCACCAGTGAACACTCTCTAGAACTGGGGGAGTACCTGGACAATATATCAACAAGGAAAATCCTAGAACATTTATGTAAAATAAGAGTGAAGTGGAGCATTTAGTGACGCGGTCTCCACCTTCATCCCTAATCTCATCCCTAATCTTCATTGTTATCTTCTGCAACGCAGTCCCATATCCGTAGCAACGCTACTCGTACGTCAAAACAGCAACGCTACTCGTACGTCAAAACAGCAACGCTGTAATCTAAAATATCGTGCCTAAACTCGCCAAGAGAGTTCTTCAGTCTGGCACACTTTGTCAGACAGGCACCCGGCTTCAGCTAAGTTTATTGAATGTTATTACTGTAGCGTATTAGTTGGCCAATTAAAGCTAGTATAACATTAATATTCTATAAGACTGATAGTCGGTAAAAAGGCGAGGCAACGCCTCATATTTCTGTGAGTTTATTATTAATATTGTGGTACAGCTGTTGAGTCTTATCCAAGCTCTAAACCTCATGAGTGTCCAGTGTGTCAGAAAAGATTGTCGCAATAAACAACCTCATGAGTGTCCAGAGTGTAGGAAGAGATTCAACAAGCTGACTGTATTTAATCATATACATTGATCATATACATTGCCTATACTTGAATATATAAATTAAGTTAACAATTGCTTGCTTAGTTATTTTTTAAGTAATCATATAAGTTCATTTAATTGAATATAATTTTAGTACTCAGTAACAGTACTTAGACCATATTTAGGTCATTTATCATACTTTACAATTTACAATTTAAGTTGTTTAAAGTATAAGTGTATTGGCTGTTAATTGCTAAGGTGCTAGGCTAGACTGTGTATGTTTAAATCTCTGATTTAAACAGAGCCAGTGTTCAGTTATATAACTGAATTTATAAAATCTTATCCTTGTATAAAATACAAGCTGATGTGAGATACCTGTTGGCAGGTGGACGTGGAACTGCAATCAACCTATCAACTAATTCACTCACCCCACCTGCCCCTTACAGCCCATTATCTGTCATTAGGAAAAGAGGAGCTAGGATTTACGACCCTAGCTAGAGATTTTAGTTGAATTAATTGCAGACAGTAATTTTTTAATTTAGTTCAGTACAAGTCTCTGGTAGTCTCCTCTTATATCAATCACAGCAGGTTTTTCCCACAGATACTACATAACAGGCACCATGACGATGGGACGACTAAAGATAGTAGCTGCGGTTTATAACTTTTTTTAAATGGCAAAGACCCAGGCAAGACCTACTCTATTTGTCAAACACCTACTATAACTGAAAGGGCAGATTCGCCTATTAGAAATCGATCCCAACTTCAATCATGGAGACTTCAACCATGGATAGATGCAAGAAGCGTACTGTGGTGTAACGTGAGCTAAACTATTGGACATGGTAATAAGAAACCTTTTAAGCCAACATGTCAGGGGACCCACAAGACTCGAGGTAATGATGAACCTGCTTGACTTTACCTCGAATTTACTAAACGATTCACATGTATCGGAAATCAAGTCCGAAGCCCCATGGGAATGAGTGATTACTGTATTTACATTTGAATATATAGCAGTAGTAGGGATAACTTACGGAAGGGACCAGAACGCCAAAGCCTGGCATACCGAATGGTAAACTACAAGGAAACAAAATTGTTAATATAAATACCATAGGTAGTAAATCTCAAGGATAAAGGCTGCACAGACATGAACGACGACATCACCCATTAGAATAAGGAGATGCCACAAGTTTGTCCTGGTATGAGAGAATGGAATTTCACGACTGTGTTGTGCGAGTGAGTACGACCAGATGTATATCAGCGTGGAATCTCCAAAAGTGCATATCCATCCGTGCACTTTCCTGTATCCTCTGATCTGGGACCAAGGTCTGCCTCGCTGGGTATCTATGGGCAACCCTCGGGCTGGGATGGCCAAGGATATTGTCAGAGTCGTTACAATGCCTTTATCACCAGGGTTGATTATACAAATCAGTGGAACTCGGTGGTTCCAGTCAGAGATATAATTTAGAGGGTTAGTTTCGTGCTCCCAGGCCAGAAGGGTTCACTCACATGTTAAGGCAGGTCTCTTAACCTCCATCGGTACTTTTCCATGACATGAAACAAAGATTACTTGTGTATGGAATTGTTATTGATTTAGGCATTTGTTTGTCTCCTATTTGTTTATTCTTTCACTAGGTCATTGGACAAAGGGAAACTAGACCAAATGATGTTTTTTTTCAGACAAGGGGAACCCGGCCAATACCGTGCAGCAAGCACCAAATTGACAGAACCCATCAACGTCATCAACTGAGAGAAAACGTGAAGTCAGGGAGTCTTTTCTAACCTTGTCTATATGTGGTGGTGATAAAACTAGTACTCCAAGCAGACCTAGGTAAGTTATGGACTGACTAAGTATTTCAAGAAGTACCCAGTCCGTACTCCTAAATCCTCCATAAGGCACCCAGGATACAGTAGAAAACGTATACATGTCGAACGAAAGAATAAAAGGTCAATTTAATAAAGTGAGATGGCGAGCAGACCGGAGACAACGACAGGCCCAGACAAAGAGGCTAAGAGGAGGAGACGCCTGGTCACCAAGGCCAGTTCCACAACAAAGTGGCTATAGCTATAACTGATCATGGAATGACCTGCAGGAATTTTATAACAGGGGCCTACCTTCCCTCAGAGCAGGCCGTGGTTCAACCCCAAAAATAGAAACCAGGTCAAGTGATTTAACACAATTTCAGACAACCAAGGGAACGATCGCCAGGTGTAACATTGGCCTCGTAGAGGAGCAATACATATATTGAACGAGACGAGGCAATTAGAAGAGGGCTATAAAAAGAGAACGACTACGGGTACAACGGAGAAAAGATATTGGTACAACAAAAAGAAGCAAGTCCCATACAAAAGATTTAGTTCCGTCGAATATTCTGTTGAAAGTGTTACGACCTAGATGGTCTAGGTGATAATAAACAAGCCATTTGGAGCACTCCTTAACCTACTGCCAGAGACTGAAGTACACGACCCACTTTTTGTCGGCCCTAAACTCAGGCGCACCAGGGAGGATGCCAAAGCACTAGCAGAGGTTTTTGTATTGATTTAAGGATAAAATTACAGGAGAACTAAGGAAGGAGGAGTGATGGACCACAAATAAGGCCCAAACAACAGTGCCTCGTATATGTAACTGACGTCATCCTCTTCATGGTGGACAATAAATCGTACTGCCAGATTAAAGAAACGATGATCAGAGCAGGTGTTAGTGTAACTGCAGCACACACTAACACCTGCATGCATGCAGCATTTTATGGCTTCCTCACACTATAGTGAACACCAGCCACACTATTCAACTCGTCCTCAGGCCAGGCTCGTTAGTGCAGAGGCCGTCCCACGAGACGGGTTCATCAATTTTAACACCGTAATAAAAATATGTTTGTTCCCATACATAATTTAATATACAATAAAATTCAATGTATATTAGGCATACATTATGTAATTAGTTTTTTGGCGATTATTTTTGTTTGTAGTACAGTAGTGAAGCATTTACAGACTTGCTATTCGAGAAGCGGATGTCAGTGAAGCACTGTTGGCGAATAGTACTTTTATCGGCCAGACCGTCCTCGTCAATAAAGGTCAAATGATTGTTAATCCAGCCAACGAACCACTTTTTTATAAACGAAAAACAGGTTTACACAAAACGTGTCCTCTGTTCATTCCATCCAGTGGTCGACCCTAAAGACTCATTCATATATTTAAACATGCTGTTCATTCAAAATATGAATTCTCATATATAAATTAATGTGTATATTAGTATTGTTATGGTGCCTGTCCTATTTCTTCCCCAATGCCAGTGTTAAGAGTTATATCCACTAACCTTGCAAGTTCCCAGAGATGCAGGGAGTATATTCATATAAGAGGCTACAGAATATATAACATTTATGGAGAAATTAGTATTTAAAAGTTTGGCAGATAAAGGTGGTTGCGCCCCTTATGCATACAAAATGGCGGCACCCTGCTTAAAAGCGCACCATTTTCGTGAGGGCACCAGCAGGCTGGTGATTGGCTGGGCGAGGTCACGTGACCTGACTGCCCAATCAGAGCCTGCCGTGACGTCACCGGGAGGCCTGGCTCAGCACTGGCGGAGGCACTGCAGCAGAGCTTGACAGACTTTTGACGCAAGTAGAAGTGCGTCAGTGAGCTCCTGAGATTGGAGGTTTTTGAAGCCTCGCTCAGTGAATTTTGAGCAGACATTGCAATCTACCTTGTCACAGAAGACAGTGTGCTCCTGGGAAGTACGAAGATGCCAAGTTCAGGGGGCAAAGGAGGGCCAAGAACTTGAGAATATTAGTCGGCAACTGGAGGTGAACGACGACTCTAGGATGGCAAGTCTGGCTCCTGTGAATTTGCTCTGGTAGACGTGCAGTGTTGCAGTGGCTGGGTCACATTTACTTAGGTAGGAGGGAAGGCACCGCATCTGGATACAGGAGAAAACGTCTCGTTGAAGGAGCGTGTGTGTACAGTGACATGCTCAGCGTCAGTGGACCAGCTTTGAAAATCTGAACCCAGGGGATTGGTAAGGCAAAGATGCGATTTCTCTAGGACACCCGAGGACCTGTAACACGCTACCGGAACGCCGAGGAGTGACCTGGAAACCGTGGATCCACTACCATCAGAGGACAGGCGTCGTGGACAGGAGTAATTAAGATCAATATTTCCCTCCCATTGACCCTTGAAGATTAGCTAGGTTGGCCCATCATATATATGTATTACATTGTGTTTTTCTTATTATGTTAGCTTACAGTAGGCTGTAGGTATTACTACTGCTGGAGAAGACAGCGTGGGAATGTTTGTGGCAGTTGGTGAAGGACGTTGACGAAGCCGTCCCCCCCACAAGAGGGACCGAGTCCCCAATATAAATTTGCCCAGCTGTCGGAGTTGCCAGAGGCGGAGAGAGGAGAGCTGCCAATGTTCTCCAGTTCATCCTTTTATATACATATATCCTAATGTGATTATTTCTTTACATTATTAATGTAGTTCTCATAGTAAACTTCATATGATTTTACTGATGTGTATGTACACCTTCCATCTCTCCTTGAGCATTATTAAGTGATGATATTGCACCACACCAATATCATATTTCCATAGGAAAATAGCCTAGTGGCTATAATACAACCCGTCCTCGCAAATTTAATAAGTCAATATTGACTTATTAGTTGCGTGCATAGGTGACATACAAACATAATAGTTTCCCTTGAAAATCTTCATGGAAAACACCGACCTTACCTAACCTTGTTAGTATGTTAAAATAAGCATCTTATAACTTCGTAATTACAATTGTTACTTAACCTATTATAGGTATAGGTTAGGTAATAATTGTAATTACGAAGCAATAAAATGCTTATCTTAACATACTAAGTAGGTTAGGTAAGGTCGGTGTTTTCTATGAAGATTTTCAAGGGAAACTATTATGTTTGTATGTCACCTATGCACGCAACTAATAAGTCAATATTGACTTATTAAATTTGCGAGGACGGGTTGTATAATAGCCTGGTAACATGAGTAACACTGGTATTTATGGAAACATGCCCTAGGCTGGCAATACTGATTCAACACTGATAGTGGCAACTGTCTGGTGACATCGAATTTAACCACTGAACTGTAGTGTTGGGATGCAAAGTTACAACCCAGCTGGCGACCTTATGAGTAGTAAAGTGACACAGGTGTGGACGAGTGACCTGTGACCCCTTTGTTACGGCAGGCAGGACTCAAAGTAGTACTGTTACTGCATGGCGTGACGTCCTGAGGTTAGTACCAAGTCTTCCTTCACTCCTCCATGCTGCAAGGCTGGGATCGCTAGTAGCGGTTCCCCCGTGGTTCGACTGGAAGGCTCCTAGGGTGATCAGTGGCACCCAGGTGTGTGGGAGCACAGACCCGCGGTGGTGGTTATAGTGTCGTCCTCATCTTAGGGACCGATAGACTAGTAAGATGAGTGAGTCAGTCTTCCACCAACCACCACCACCCTGTACGATAGCATACTGTGCATATTCGGCTATTAACTAATTTAGTCATTTAGTTTTCTTGGTGATTATTTGAATCTGTAATACGTGGGTGAATCATTTACAACATTGTGGTTCAAACAATCAGTAAAGTTCTTTCCAATAAATGTTTGAACGTCATCAGTTTGTCATGTGTAAACCGTTTTTCCATTCATAAATATGGGGTCTGGCAGGTGCATGGAATGGACTTTAGCCCTTGTTTATGAGGACGAGATCGATCAACACCTTAACTGATCACCTACGAACATTTCCCGAACAGTACTTTGCTGATGACCGCTGCTCGAATGTCAAGCTATAACTATTACCCAATGTAGTTCTAATGCATATAATGGCCAACAGAACATTAACACCTAACTTGACCTATGGGTAACTTCCCTGAGAATCTGAGTCAAGGTATATTTAGTGACCAGAATAATCTGAAGAAAGCCTTGTAGGAGCTCTGGGGCGTCCTTAAAGTGAGAGGCTGCCCAGAATATACCATACGAGAAGCTGCCAAGAAACTGGCTCCTCTCCAGTAACAATTTTGTTCGGGAACAAACATCCAGTGTATAAAGGGTGTTCTAAGTTATATATTCCTACAGCTTCAGGAAGCATTCAAAAATAGTTAACAAGCTCTAGGCAGATGAATGAATCCATCGGCGAACTTCCGACATAGAACTTGCTTCCTTCGGAGCCTTCTTTGTTAGCTTGGAATAAAAGGACGTAGTTAGTGTCCCTGCTCTTAAAACCGTTATCTGTGGTTATAGAAGCTCCGCCAATTATATAATATTTTCTTCCCCAATAAAGAGAAACACTTTGCACTTACAAATCAGGAACACCACGTTACCCCGTTCCGGAAACCCAGAAACGTTCACCTTTCAACACTTCACAGGTCCTGCAGCCTGAACCACAATATTTGTCGATTTGCAGAATTGCTACAGTATTCAAGGACTACCAATACCTTGTGCACGATCTAGATGGCCACGTAGCTGCAAGTGCTCAGCCTCCCAAACTGTCCGACGGTATATTCATATTGCTAGGTTTAGCCCCAGGACTTTCCCCTCACTCTTAAAACTTTCCTCTTGCCATAGTATCCTAACCCCAACTGAAGCATCACCCTCTTTGGTATTTTTATTTATATATATATTTGATTGGACTGGTGGGATACAAGACAGACTAACAAATGTGGACGGAGAGGAGGGGATTGAAATGTAACCAAAATTGTTAGCTTAACATTACCCATATAATACACCACAACTAAATTTTCAAATTATGGGCCTGAAGAACGGTTTACCACTCTGAAGTGGTTAACTCATAGAGTACTTTAGACTATACCTATTAGAAGATCACCGCTTCAAGGCATAGTGTGTAAACTATTAAAATTATTAAACGTGTTCCCTTCACCTATTGTACTTGTGGGAATATGTATCAACTGCGATTTGAAAGAAGTTTTTCCATGTAACTTTAGTCCCTCCATACCTGCAGAAGCGTTGTAAGAGACCAATTTCTTGGGGGTCTGGTTGACCATACCTGCAGTGCCGTTGTACTGATGCACCCTCGTACATACCTGAAATTACACATTAAATATATCAAAGTACTAAATTGAACATCTTGAAAGTTTGAGAAACATCCCGCAAGACAATCTATCAGGTCAGATTTTGGTTCATCTAAGAAGCTAACTTACCACCGAATGGCAAAACCCAACCTCAGACTTACTCATCCACAGCTCGTTCTCAACAACGGCCAAGTGGTCGTTAACCCGGCAGCCAAACATGAACGTTCTCAACAACGGCCAAGTGGTCGTTAACCCGGCAGCCAAACATGAACGTTCTCAACAACGGCCAAGTGGTCGTTAACCCGGCAGCCAAACATGAACGTGAAGAACGCTTCACCTTTAACTTGTCCCAGTCTATGCTCGTTCATGCACTGATCCACAACAGTTAATACATTTTAACACAAATAGTTTTTGATATGCGACCTATAATATTATTATTTATTAGGCGAGGGAGACAGTTTGTAATACACTCGCTTGCAATAATTTCATTCAACAATTAAAGACCTATACACAAATAGAATTAATATTTACTTATATTGAACAATATAGTACTTGGTAATTGGACGTTAATGTTAATTAAGGCCGAAGTTTCCATCAGGATAGCTGGAACTCGTGTGATGAATTTCATCCGGTAAAGCGAATGATTAGAGGCCTTGGGGACGACACGTCCTCAACCTATTCTCAAACTTTAAATGGGCGAGATGCCGAGCTTGCTTGAACGCTGAAGCTTCGGCGACTAATCTGAGTATCTAGTGGGCCATTTTTGGTAAGCAGAACTGGCGTTAATGTTAATTAAGGCGTCTCTGGGGTTGGCTGCAGCGTGGACGACACTGACTCAGGATGGCTAGTTTCATTCACATAGGATAGGTGGGGGGGGGGATGATGTGTGACGCTTGCTAGATTATAAGTCTCTGGTCCGTATTTCAAGGATTGAAATCTGATAGTTCACAAGAAACGCCTTATAACTGCAAGAAATTNCTGTTTTTATGTTCTTTGGTCTTAATAGAGGCATTCTGGAGTGCAGTCACCTAGTTTCATTGCCCTAGATTTGTGTGCAAATATTTTTAGTCATAAAATGCTGCATTCAGATGTTTCATTATTTAGCGCCACTTGTGTTTTATAAAAAGTGAAGGACCTGTCACGACTACGCTATATCATCAGCAAAGCTTAGCAGTTTAACTCCTACAAATGTCATTTTAACATCCATATAGATAACCTCGTTAACAAGAATAGGACTGCGGACGACTCTTGTGGAGTAGTACCATTCTCATACAAGTGTAGTCTGACACTAGGCCTTCAGCTTTACTTTGCATACTGTGAATCTTGACCCCATGCATTTTTCTCTTGACAATTTTATAATTAATGTGTGTTAAAAATGCTTGTTGCTTGCAAGTTTGAAGACTCTTCCTTCCTATTGCCATGCAGTTTGCAGTACCTACTGTAGTAAAACAAATAATTCATATATTGGTCTCCAGTCTTTCACAGTAGCCTCTCTACGACCATCAGTTCTGCAATTTTTCTAATACATGATGTTACTAAATAGGTCTGTAATGGCCATTGCCTTTCGGTGTAGTAATCGGAATGATGTCTACATGTGCGATTATTGAAAGTAATGTTATCAGCACGAGGTGCGTGTCATTGCCACCATTTTTTTTTTTTTTTGGGGGGGGGGGCTCTGATAGTTCTTGTTTTAGTATAGGGAGTATCACATTCGTCACATGTACCTATGCTCTCTTGAATGGCCGTCAACCCTTCCAGTTTTTCATTTCTGCCTTCTGACCATTGCAGGATTTTAATGTCCCTATATCTTTCCAAGACTTCATGCTCATTTTGAGTGACAACATTCACACAATCTTGCCTCCTTTTACTCATTAGAAACTAACTTCTGATATCATTGTTCTAAGCAAAGTTCCTCCTACTGGTGTGCGGTTTCCTTAGAGATGTTTTTTGTTTTCTGAAGATGTTGACTGTGGTTTTGTTCTTTAATTTCCTTACTATGAAATAAATAGTTCTTATGTTTTGTGTTTCCTGGATAATGACTAGAATAGCAGTTGGAGTTGCGTGGTGACCACCGGCCAGGTCGGACGCTCCTGAGGTCTCTCCGCGCTGGCTAGTGTTTACGTTGGGTGATTGCTGGTTTGCCCTGCTGGTGGTGGTCTGCCACTGACAGGGTGACGTTTGCTTAGCCATGGGGACTTCTCGCCCCCCAGTGAAGAGGACATTGTCGGCTGGTCTGGCGTTTACGGTACCAGTAGACCATCCATTGGTTGGTGTCGCCCTGGTGGACGTGCTTCATGTGCAGCTGTCGGACCTGGTGGGCATCCAGCTGCTTCAGGGCAACCGTGCTGTGGTAAAGTTCCGCCTCCAGGCTGCCTTTCAGGCGTTTCTCGAGCGGTTTGAGGGGCGTGTTTACCCTCTCCCTGATACTGCTGGCTCCGTTAAGGTAGTGAATCTTAGTGTCACCTTGACGTCTGTGGCGGTGCATGGCGCCCCCTTCGAATTTCAGGACGGCTTTTTGACCTGTTTCGAACGGTTTGGGACAGTGTTAAGTGTTCGTTGGAACAGGGTCGTTGCCGGGCACTGTGTTGGTATGCTTGACGGCTCCCGCACCCTGACGATGTCGCTGAAGTGTAGTGTACCGTCGTCGATATCCGTGTTGGGATACACGCTCCACTGCCAGTATCGGGGTCAACCGCGCACCTGTTATCGGTGTGGTCACGAGGGTCATCTGGCTGCAGCGTGCGACGTGGGAGCAGCTGGTCGGGTGCATGTTTTTCGTGCGGAGGATTTCCCACCCTTGTTACTTTCGGACGGTTCTGAGGATGGAGTGGGTACTGTGCCTGCGGCGCCTGGTTGCCTGTCTGCTGCTCCGCCTGTTGAGGTGAATTCTACGGCCTGCACGACCCGTCTGGTGCCTGCTGTGGCCCCTGGGGATGTTGAGCCGGTGTGTGGGTGTTGGGCCGTCGCCTGAGCTGCGTGTTGTGCAGGATGTCCCGGTGGAGGTCCATGTCCCGCCTGTGGATGTGATACCGGCTCCCGGGAAAACGGGTTCTGCTGTTTTAGAGGGGGTGCTTCGGCAGGGAGAGGTGCCTGCCGTGCCTGTGTGTGCTGACAACTGTAGTTCTGCTCTTTCCATCCCTTTGCAGAAGCGTGCGCGTCGGTGTTCTGAGGCTGTTTCCCAGGATGATGTGGACAGTGTGGGTGATGTGGCCTCTGTGGACTCTTCGGACAGTGCTGGTGTGACCTGTGTGGATGTGAAGATGGTGGCCGTGCCTGCGGCGGAGCCTGCTGGGCGTGGTGTGGTGCGACCTGTCTCGAAGCGTTCACGGCGGGCTCGGAGTGTGTCTCCCCCTCGTGGTGTGCCTTGGGAGGAGGTGGGGGAGTATGATGATCTGGCGCCCCCCTCCGAGGATGTTGGTGCTGTGCGAGACTCCGAGGATGTTGGTGCTATGCGAGACTCCGAAGTTGCTACCTGTGCCTCTCCTCCTGCGTCTCCTGCTGTTGGATCTCCGCAGTGGGGGGTTGTCCCTGATGATCGGGACCTCGTCGTGATGTTGCGGAAAGATGTGTGCCGGGGGGCCTCGGGTCCTGTGCCCGGTGGTGGGGTCGGTGCCGCGCCTGCATCCCCTGCTGTATCCCCTCCTTCCTTGCTCCGGTCTGGGGATTGCCTGGTTCCGTCTGCTGGAGTCGTGCCCTGTGAGGGTCCGGAGTTGGGCCCTTATCGTGATGCCCGGGTGCTTCCGATCCCGTGGTGCTCGTCCACTATCTGGGTGTCGCGGGTGAAGGAGTTTGTGTATCGGGTGCCGGATAGGATGTCTCAGCCGAGGGCGCTGCCTAGTGGCCGGCTGCCCGTTGACGAGCGGGTGATTTGGGAAGCGTACTGCTTGCGCTTTCCGATATACAAGTTTCCGGAGAAGTATTAGTTCCCGTCTTGCACACACTGCTAAGCCGTGCGTGGCTGCCACCGTGACGCGACACCCCGCCCCCCGGTGCGGGGTGTCTCCCTCTAACGTTCGACTCAGTTTTCGCCGCCTCTCCTCTCTCTACGGCCCATCACATCTACCGCTTTTGACTTTCTTCTCATCCTAACCGTCAACGCATCTCCTTACGTCTGTCCTGGTGCAGTCATCGGGAGGGTTAACCCTTCATGCAAACTGCACCTATTCTCAAGAAGAAGAAGAATAATAGCAGTTTCAGCAGCTGTAATGGCTTCCTGGTGATTGGTCTCTTATGTCCGAATCCTTGGTGGCGAGTATGTAGCATGCCATTTTTCAAGCTCGTCCTGGTATATATTTCAGTTGGCCTTTATATTACATTCCATGTAGGTTGTGCAGGTGGTGTAGGTAATAGTATCATAGTGGTCACTGGTCATCACCGGATCTACTTCACACTTCGCCTGGTGCTTGAGTGCAGTCGAGATTAACTTTAGAACCTTCTTCAATGTGTGGAGGGAGGGGGGTGGGTCCCCAGATTTGAGAAGTGTAATCTCAGGTACTCCTCGTAGATCTTTAGCAAAATGGCACTTGTCTGTATTGTCTTGCCAAGTCACACCTACCTACTGATTAAGAGCATTAAAATCCAAGGGTAATAATTGTATCATGCACCTCCAGGACAAGCACTTCCTCTGCTAGTTTACATCTAGGTGCTTGTAGACATTATATACGAGGAGCTCGATATTAGCCATATTCACCGTTACTGTTAATACCTCTACTCATCACCACACGATCCTGGGTCTATTTTCTTCTTTGGGATGGTTTTAATCTACGAGGATCATTAACCCTTCGTCTCCCCTGTTCATGCGGTATAATATATTGGTGATATCCAGCTAATCTGAAGGATTTCGTGGCTGGGTAGACAGTTTCTTGTAAAACTATTACATCTGCTTTTGTACCGATTGCAACATCCTGGAGTGAGTTTTTATTTCCAAGACATCGTTTGTTCCAATGAATTCGTAATGAACAGACAACGGTTTCTGTTGGTGTGCCTTTCCTAGTAGAACTCCTCTTCGGAATCTACCACCATATTCTCCACTTCACAAGCAGTGTCGCTGCAAATCGGACCGAATTGATTGTTTATATCCGTCTCCTGTATTACAAGATATTGTTGATCTTTATGCGCCACTGCTTCCTGCAGTGTCTTGTGGATCTTTATGGTCTGATGTGACTATCCGACTGTTATTGGTAGTCTATGTCCATGTGTTTGTCCTCTTGTGCTACTTCTTGTCTTGTACAGTTTCTTGTGTAACTGTGGTCTACTGCACGATCTTCTCCATTATTACACAAGCGATTGCTTGAGTCTTTTGTTGAAAGGCATTCTGCGTCATCTGTAAGCAATTGGTAATGATCATGACCATGATCTACAATGTTTTTCAGCTGGACCTCCGTAAAACTGTATAGCTGTTTTATAGACTGAAAAAGGTTGTATTTTGTTTCCATGTTGTATTTCTGCAGTGGTTTTGTGTATTTTCTGATTTGGAGTTGTGTGATGAATTGTGTTCCATGAGCGATGGCTTCTGTTGTGGCTGTGCACGGGTGTTCCAGACGTTAATGTTGGTGTATGTACTGCTGGTCTGATTATCCTGACCTAAGCTGCCTGCACTTTTCCGTGTAATAGTTCTCCAAGCATAATGTTTCCTCCAACTTGGATATATGGCTGTTGTGGTCTGGATTAACTTGTGCTTGGCTGTACAGTTTTTGGTTGGATGTCTCAGGCTGCACACATCTCTCCTGCCCGGTGCAGCGTGTTTGATGGTGCCCGTATTTCTGACACCTGAAGCAGCGCAGGTGTTCCAGGACCATGTCAATACATTCCCTAAATTTCAAGAATGAATATTTCTGGAGTATGTCCCATAACAGTCACCGGAACCTGACGTGTCACTGCTTTGCATTCAAGATTTCCCTGTTCTAGGATTGGATCCAGAGGAAAGTCTACTAGATATTCCAACAGCACGACGTTTGTGTGTCTTTTTGAAGGGTCCAGCTTTTCGAAGCACTCAGGTTTTCCTTGCAGGAATGTTACCGTATCTCGGTAATTTGCAGTCTTCTGGTCTGGTTGTGTCTAATTTTTTTGGTCTGGTTTGTCATTTTTTAATAATAATTTCTCCTTAAACGTTGACCGGGTGGAATTTTTGAGCTCTGGTTGGCGCTTTTCCATTGTCGTTACTATGCCTTATGCTGTAGGGAAGTTGTTATAAATTATGGGTTTTGGAATTTTGCAATTCTAAGTCTGCAATTTGGAAAGATGTGCAGAGTGACACTGGCTGGTGTGTGACTGGTGCTGTTCTCTCTAGGTACATTATGTCTGGATTCTTGCTGATCGAAGTACCGGGAGTAGCCTCGATAGCAGTTTTCTTTATGTGCTCTCCCTCGGTGAACTGTCCCTCCTCGTTTTCTGAAAACTTTCCATTTCCTCTATCCTCGACTTCCTGTTGACGTCTCTCAGTAGTGAGGGGTCGATTCACATTCCTACCTAATAACCGAGACACTCTTAGGTCTGAATAAATTTATTTCCCTTCAACGGAGGTCGTAAAATGACTTTCCCAGGTGGAATCTGGGATAGCTAACACCTAGTTTAGCAGTTTGGTCTACTTTTCACTTATCCTCAGTACACCATGAAAGGTGTGTCATGGTGGCGCTGCTCACAGGGTATCGACCTGCTCAGTGATACGGCCCTCAGACACACGAAAATAGACCATTGTGAGCCGGGTGACCCGACCATTGTGGTAACTGTGTGCAAAACTAGCCACGTCTTCAACAGATAGTCTGCAACGGTATTTATCCAAGAATTGCATTAGAAATCTGCAACGTTACTTCCAAACAATATTGCAGCACGCACTCCTGGCGGTCGGATACAGAAACAGTCAACATGTCACATCAAGAGATTTGAATCTGGGTATTGGTGGGTTGTTCCTTACAAAACGGCGAGGGTTTGAGCTGATTGTTGTTCAGAATCTTCAGTTTTCCAGAGAACAGACCAGTGTGCGGCCTGCTGTACCAATGACGTCGGTGGCGAGTCTCATGGCTGGTGATCGGCTCATCCTAGTAATGTAGGTCATTATGAGCTTTCTCCACAGACTATAGTTCTTAGTTACGACTACCTCTCGCCTGATGCTTCACTATTCTTAATTTATATTATATATACGTTCAATTCTTAATGGATAGACCAAGCCATTATGTAATATTTTATTAGTCTTGGCCTTTACACAAATATATTTGATCCCTCCCAATTATTAAAGATTCTAGAACACACTCCTGCCCGCACGCACTACTGTGTAACAATCGAGGCTTGTTGTAAAAATTATCCAGAATGGTTATCTACACAAGGGAAAATGGGAAGCGGGACCCGCGTGGGAGCATCCCCCAGGGACTTAGCGGTGGAAATAGCCACCTCTGTTCCCAAGCTTCATAATGAATCTTTCTACAGTATTCACTTACTTAGAGAAATTAACCTTCAGTCATTTTGCATTCAAATTGCACTGTATAGTATCACTGTATAATATCAAGAGTATATTAATTATTAGGAGAATGAGTGTTAAGTCACCTTCAGTGACGTCACAGGGCAGAACTAGGCTGTGAGGCGGAGTGACCTATGAGTTCACAGGTCACCAGAGTTGACATGTCCTCTATTTCTCAGAGGTCAAATAGCTATTTTGTAATTGGGAATAGCTCTTCCTTAAGATGTTTGTGTAATTTAACTTCAGTACAATAAATCAATCAATCTGGAAAATTCAGTACGACAGAGGTTAATTGTTATAACTTAAGCCTGGCAAAGTAACTTAGATACTAGCGGAAGAATACAGATCTAGGCCTCTGGTTAGAGGAGAGAGAGGACAGAGCAGTGTGGTTTCAGCAGCAACTGGGAGAGGTCATCCATCTCACCTCTTCCCCAAGGCAACACAACATCTAGCTGTCTATAGAAGGTAAAAGTTGCTTGGAGTTTCTTAGGGATAGGTCACTCATTGCCGTTAAATTTATAGTCAGGGCATATTCAGTTAGGGCGTGTTCAAGTAGGGAGTGCTCAATTATTTAGATTTTGCTTAATTTTTGAATAATTAATTAGCTTAATGTGTATTTTTATTATTTCCATGTGGTTGTTATATTTATGTGAATTGTCCTTGTCACGTGGTTCCCACGTGGCCGAATTGAATTGGGCGCCGATTCTAACACCGAATCAGGATTATTACTCCTGTTGATTTTAATTAACTACACACGTAAGATCCAGGGTTTATTTGTACTAGTGGGAAATCAAGCCCCAAGGTTGATTGTTTAGCGTGGTCGACCCAGACCTCGATCATTGCTCATTTGGTTACTGGTCTGGTGGTGGCGGCGGAAAGGAGATCCTAGAACTTTGCTAGAAGTCTATTTTCACGTCATACGGGTTGTAGAATCTCAAGTCGGTAAATCGTCTTGAGACCACGTGGCGTGGAGTCTGCTCGAGTAAAAGTCGTGGGGTCCCTTGGTTAAGAACTAAAGTAAAGAACACGGGTAAAGAGAGAAAAAGAGGGTAGAAGGAGTGAGAACCCGTCCCGTGTTACAACTGGAGGACACACATATGCAGTCAACATGTAACCAACAGCTATGGAAATCCCTTTCCTCGTATCACTGGAGATTGCCGCGAACCCAGAATGTTTCGTCTGTGAATATTTAATACAAGCACATTAAGTCCAACAGATGCTATGCATGGATTGTTTACAAGAGTAGCGAGGGCAGCCAAGTACCATATTCTTACACATGTCCCCGACTGTGTACGCCACCAGCAATCTCCAGCAGCTTCAAGCATCAGTACTACAGGTACAAACGTTACCATCATCCTCCTGGTGGTTCCTGAACCTCTGGCAGCTGTAAGTGCTTGACCGCAGTGACCACCCATCTGTGGTCACAGCCACCATCTTGTGTAAATAACGACACCTGGATACGGATTTGATTTGCAGTAACATACTATTTGTGGTGAACTGACTTTCCCAATGACTTCTCCATGCATCATAGTCCACAAATTTGCCTGTTAGTGCCTGAACAGGTGAAGGCCGAGTCTTTGAGACGAAGATTTCCTAACCTATCCCTGGCGTGTCCTACACTGGGCCTGTTGTCCTCAGGAGAATCGGTAAGTATAGCAGAAATATCTTATTTAACAACGCACATTTTAACCCTTTGTCGAGATTAAATGCTTTGTTATACATAGTTTATATCAATATCTTGACTGGAGCCTTTGTAAATCGTTGAAATTTGGGGAGAGACAAGCCATGTGGATGAGGCATGTCAAAGTGTTAAGAAAAGGTTCCCTTCGAGAGGGTTGAGTACCCATCCAGTTGGATTGGCATGTACCTCTGATACACAGAGCAATCACACTAACCTGATGTATCGATGAGAAAATATGGAGCCGTTGTGAGGATTCGAACCTATGCGCGGTGCAACACCAGAAACACGCACCAGACAACCAGGCCAAGATATGATCACAGGATTGCAACCTACGGAAGCCCCTGGATCCCCCGAAAGATCAGTAGGACCTACATGATTTTACCATGTAGAGCTTGGTTGTCTGGTGCGTGTGCCTAGGAATGGCAGCGCATAGGTTGCATGTGCGCATGAGGGCTTTAAGTTGTTACAAATTTTCATTGAGAGAGTTCAAGAATGCATTAAAATGTTAATTCTCAAAGTATAGTGTTCGTTTCTACATCGGAGATTTATGATTTAAAACAGTATAATTGACACTAGATTATCCTTAATTCTCACTATAAACATTTAAAAATATATATAATTTACTTTCAACCTTTTTTTCAACATTATTATATGCAGCATAGTACATGTTGCTTAATACACAGGAAGACAAACATATCACAGTTTGGTTAGGAAAGCTAAGTTGGGTTGAATCGTTAATGTACGATTCTTACGCTAGTTAAAAAAAACTGATGCTAGGTGTCACTGTCAGATGGAGGAGCTGGTAGGTGGTGGATAACGGCATGAACCGTTAGATGAATGGTGGATTAACAGGACGATGGATCGCTGGTAGGTGAATGATGCTTTAACAGGACGTACTGAGGGATACTTTGTGTTAGTATCACACAGAAATCGCTCATTTACATACAATAGGACTATTTAAGTTAGGTAAGAATAGTTAGTGATGCATAGACATTATTTACACTAAATGCGTAGAGTGGGAGGAGCCGGGGAGGGGGGGTCCACTTGTCACCTGGTGAATGGAAGGGGAGACAGTCACGACTGGGTTTTGCACTTGTACGGGAAAATTAATTGCTAACAGTTATTGTATTTCAAACTCCCTAAACTTTTCGTTCATGATTTCACTAACCTCGACATGCATATCTACTATCTATCAACCTTAATTGTTTCACAGAATTAATTTGAAACCCTTCCTTGAAGTAACCTTTACACTTATCCTTTGTAATCCTTATTTGCTTCACTGAAACTGACAATCAATTCGAAACATTTCCCTAAACGTTTCTCCTCCCGAAACTTAAGCCTAATGCTTACTGTATCTTTCTTGCTAATCCTTAATTAAAGTATACAAAATTATCTACTGTACGAATCAATTTGAATTTTTTTAAATTCTCCTCGATTTCTCCCCTTTCCCCTCATTCCCAAGAATGTTGCCATGAAAACTACAGTTGAAAAACCATACTTCCACTCCCTAAAATGAATATTCCATATGGCTTGCATGACCACTTTATTAATTGTATATCAAAATGGTATCAAGATTACACAATAACGAATGTAGAAGCCTTCTCCAGAGATCTCGTTGATACAATTACTACCTACTACGACACATGGGTGTGTTGGGGAACAAGTCGTAAGCCTAGGAGAAGTGGGCAACACCTGCCACCACCCAAGTGGGTTCTCGACCCCGTATTTGTTAAAGAACATGAACGAGTAAAGCAACTTGGAGATACGTACAAACGAACCAAAGCACAAGGTGACTTACATGCATTTCTTGTTGCAAATAGAGAGATGAGAGACATGAGCAACGTTATACGTAATAAACATTGGGAAGAGTTCCTACAAAGTATAAATGAGCAAACAACACTTGTTGAAGTTTGGGAAAAGATACGAAAAATCTCTAGAAGCAACCCAACCAAACCACTGCACCACAGCCCACTAGAACAAGCAAACATTCTCCTTTATCAGTGGGCACTAACATCAAGCTACGACTCACTTCCAATTAACATACAGCATAAACTTAATGACACACGCCCCAACAGACAACGAACCATCAATCTTGCCTGTACAGCTATCGACGTGTCGGACCTTAATGATGTAACTGAATGGGAATTAAATCATGCACTAAAGATGGGAAAATCAACTGCTCCTGGAGAGGACGGTATTACTTACAGTCTACTGAGATTAGTCTCACAAGTACCAGGTAATCCACTGTTAGTGCTGTACAGAATGAGTTTACGTGAAGGAGTATTACCTGATGCTTGGACAAAGAGTGTCATTGTTCCCATCCCCAAACCACACTCAGATAATTATAGACCCATATCTCTAACATCGTGTGTCTGTAAAGTGCTTGAACGTATTGTTCTTAACAGACTCATGTATCGTATACAGGGGCACCTGTCACCTCAACTGTTTGGATTTATGCCTGAGCTCAGTACACAACACTGTTTTGCTGAATACTTCGAACATATTGAAGCTTCCCCTCAAACAGTCTTCATCGACCTAGCAGCAGCTTTTGATACAGCAAACAGAGAAATCATACTGGAACAGCTTGCCGAGCTGGGAATACAAGGAAAATTACTGAAATGGATAAAGGGCTATTTGTCTAATCGAACAGCATATGTTTTGTTTAATGGTGTTAAAAGCACAGAGAGCAAACACTTTGAACTGGGAACTCCACAAGGAGGGGTCCTCAGCCCCCTGTTGTTCAACGTTCTGATGCATAAACTTATTAAAGATCTTCCAACTAATAATGAAGACTGTCATTTGTTATGCTGATGATATATGTTTACAGGCTGCCTCCGAGCCTAGAATGCAAGTTCTGCTCGATGCTTTTGCTACTAGAGCTGAGGAATGTGGCCTCCTTATCTCTGTACAGAAAACTCGTGCCCTCATTCCATGTGGTATTCCACCACCCAATTATCATATAGATGGGCGAGCACTTGAGAACTGCGAGTCTTACAGATACCTTGGTGTCCCTATTAACGACCCTGGGTACCTTTCTTCTCTCAAGAGGAGACTGTGGGAGAGATTAAAGCCCTTGCGGGTCCTTGTTGGTGTCAATCATGGAATTAACGTGAGACTTGCTAGAATGTTTTATGTATCATTTATACGCTCTGTGATTGACTACAATGCTCTACATCTCACACTGTATACTGACAAAGAGCTGAAATCTCTTGAAACCTTGCAAACGAAGCTATGCGTCTCATCCTTGGGGCTCCAAAGTCCACGAGAATAGTTAATATGAGAGCAGAGTTAAAATTACCTACCATAAGTGAGAGAATTTTGTCTATTAGCACAGTTTTCGGCGTGAAGGCATTGAGTAGATCTAGGCAACACATGAAGTTTCAAGCTAAACTTTCTAATATGCTGCACTCACCTGAGGTCTATAGAAGAAGAACGAAATCTGATTATGTATATTGGTTCTATAAGGTAGCCAACTCCATCAAAATATTAAATATGTACCCAACTCAACTAATGATTAATCAACCAATTACTCCATGGGATAACTGGGATTTATCAGTTGATTTTGTAAATGCGCCCAAGAAAGATAGTGTGCACTCTACATTATTAAAACAGTTAACACTGAAAAGCATCACTGAAAGTACTCAGAGTTTGGGTAACGATGTGTATCAGTGCTATACCGACGGCTCTGTAGAAGAAGGTGGACGATGTACCGGATGTGCATGTAATATATTTGAACAATCTACTCTCGTACATACAGCAATGAAGCGCGTCAATGACTGGGCAAGTACAACTCAAACCGAACTTGCAGGCATATACCTTGCCACTGAATTTTTAAGACAAAGGCAGTGGACTTATATACTGTGACTCGCAGAGTGCACTCCTGGCATTGAACGCACATATTAGTGACACCCAGAAAATAGTCAGTGATATTCGAATGAATGTTTTAGCTGCTAAAGAAAACAGATTTGAAATTAAATTCCTATGGATACCATCACATGTTGGCATCTCAAGGCATGACACTGTTGATATGCTTGCAAAGACAGCCTGTAGAAACCAGTGGTAGAAATTGATATGGGTATTTCATTAGCAGTGACAAAGAGAATACTTAAACAAATATCTAATGAAGATCTCACCGACCTAACAAATTCACAAAGACCTGAAAGCTGTAGCATTAAATATTATGATAGATATCGTGAGGAACATTCACATATGGGACTAATAGAACAAGAACCCGGCAATGTGATGTTATAGTGGCCAGAATACGCCTGGGATATAGACGTATCTGGCAGCTTTCTCAAAACCCAAATGTCGAGTACACAATGTGTCAACTTTGTGAAAGAGAAACATGCACTCTCTTGAACATTATATTGTAGAATGTCCCATACTGGCTGACTTTCGCCCCCCTGGGCTAAGGTATGCTGAACTTTGTAATTACTATATGAGTACTGGAACACTTGATGATATATTGGACTTGTACCCAAGATTGACCATGTAATAGATTAATTATACAATGTATGTGATGTAACTATATAACCTGAGCTTGTAAAAGCACCTTAATCACCTTCAGTGATTAAGTGCTTAATTGCACACTAGTTTCTTTATCAGCTATCTCACCCTGTCAGAGTAAATGAGATAAATGTCTGTGAATGCATGTGTGTATATATGTATGTTGTGTGTATGTGTATGTATGGGTATAAAGTATATATGGAAGCTGATCAGAATTACATTTCACCTTTGTAAATGTACATTAATGACACTGTGTAGATGACACATCGAACACTTTATGTAAGGCATACATAAATCTT